>JAAVTI010001101.1:0-24117 GCA_011947335.1 Phytophthora constricta | reverse complement strand
TACCCAGGCTGCCTCCCATCAATGGGAAGTGCTATGCCTGGTCGGAGAAATGGTGGTCTGGACGGCGACCCAACCGTTACGTGGGATGGTTGCACGGTTGTCCTCGGCTTTCTGTCTGTTTTACCTACAAATGGGCTGCGCTTATGAAACTGTGTACCCGTCGTTACCGCAAGTACGTTCGTAGTCCAGCAGTTCTCAGCCAACCGCGACGGTCGCGCGGGTGGAAGGCGTTTAAAGCCTTGTTAGCCACGCCGATGGAAGTCCTGGAAGCCCGGCGTGAGTACAGGGGCGGTTTGGGAAGACTGCTGTTCCAGTGGCTGGATGCCCTACATGCCTACTGGTGTGTGTTCTTGCCGGACGCGATCTACTTTTCGTGGCTTGCAACGTTACTGTACAAGAACGGACTATGCCTGAGTGGAAGCGAACCGGTAACCGTGCTTTGTTGGTCGGACGGACGTGTTGGACGGTTGTGTCACTACTGGTCTATGCGTGCTTCTACTCGGTGCTATTCTCGTATGAGTTGGTCGAGTGGGTTTGCCAAGGCGTGTGGGGAATCTTTGCTTTGCTGCTAGTGGTGAATTACGCGTTTGCTGGGGCGAGCGATGACGAAAGTGGAATCGGACTAACGGTTGACCGTTCTATTTTAGAACTCGACTGTGCCACCGTCGTTGTGTGCCTACTGAGTCGTTTGTGGAGATGGTACGAGGCGTCCGCGGATGGATAGACGCCGCTAAGGATGGCCAGCGCCGGTTATGCGGCTTGGTGTCAAAGATTAGAGGAACAAGAGCAAGCCGAGAGGCTTAGTGAAGCGTTTGGCGTATGGATGGAGAAGGTGACACAAAGAGATTCCTGTGAGGACGATAAGTGGGCTACAAGCAGAATGTCGTGCCCTGCGCAAGAGGATGGAAGAAAGTCGTGAAGGGACAGCTCGACGAGGACTTCGAGTTTCCGTCGGGGAGGATGTCCCGAGTGACAACGGTGGCAACCGTTACTCCACGGAACCGTCGGCCGAGCGCTGGGACATGTTGCGATGAGCGGCCCAAGCGACCAGTCGTAACGCGACGGGGTCATTGGACCTTCAAACTTCATTGATTTTAGTATGAAGCGTGCGCGGCCGGACTTTGTGAAATCGGGTGATCGCAGATGATTTCGAGTGTCACTTTTGGTTCGGGTACGCAGCGGTCAAGTAGAGGCGAGCAAGGATGGATGACATGGGCATCGGCCCATACCGAGCGGAGGTCAAGAACGGTGAGTTGAAGGAGGGATGTCGGAGCGGTCTGCACAGGTCTGTAGAAGTTTGGATGAAGGGCGTGCGAGGAGGTCTGCTAGGGCCGCGCGTGCGCTGCGGGTTCGTTAGGTCAGTCAGGTCAGTCGTGATTTTACCCCGGAAACCATAACCAGTTAGTTTTGTTTTTGCATTATCTATCTTGGTTACCGTTACCGTTCTTCAAGGCACACATTTCTAAACATAGTCTAACCGTCCCATTCCGGGACGACTCGCGACAGAGCAGCCATCTGCCGCGGTTGATACTCACTGATCTCTGAAATTGTGTCAATTGTGTGCTGTATGTAAAGCATGCTCTCGTCGCTACCGAGCGACACCTACAACCCCGCAGTAATGGCGATACGGGTTCCGGATGAGCGGATCCGTAGCACAGCCGTCATGATGACTAGCCAGCTCCAAGACGTCGTAATCAAGACCGGCTGTCAACGAAGAACGTCACAAACGACTAAGAGACTACACTGAAGGCGGACGGCGTGGGCATGAGGACCCTTCTCGTTGATCGTAGACGGGACAACAGGATGCCAGCCACGCGCAGCTCTCCGTTTAAGATGTCAGCATCGGCATGCGATCAGCCTTCAGCTGTCTGGAGCGCTTTTTTGGCGGGGATCAAGATCTCCCTGCAAACTACGCCACCTCCTCACGGTATCAACATCAACACTACGCGAAGAATCGAGCGCAGCATGACACGGCGACAACTCCAGCATCCCTAACGAACCCTCAAGCCCCGTCGATCACCGTTGGGCACTCTGTACCCACACACAACTCAAGGACCGGCATTTCCAAAAGCAATCCAGACCCCAGATCCCAGCCAACGTGGAGTGTGTGCTGCGGTGCATCATGCTCAAGCTGCCGGAGTGCAAGTCACAGGCTGACACTAAGCTGTTTAGGTGTGATACCGATCACTACTTCTGGAGACGTGTTGGTTGAGACTGTGAACACTCGCACAAAGAGCGCGGCTACAGTCACTGCAAAAATATCATGGCCAACCCAGCACTAAAGCAAAGTATGATCTGCCGCCGCTTTGTGGTGTATAGAGGCTCAGTTGCTGGTGCGCCGCAGAGGACTGCAGACCTACGCTGTTGGAGCAGGGCAACTTCAACATCGTAAGCAGTCGTGGTGATTCCAGACACAGCAATCGTATCAGCACCAATCTCTATGTATCTCGTCTCACATATGACAGAGAGATCCGGCCGCTTATCCCCTCTCGCCCCACGTGCTGTTCAACGGCATGGGTGATGAAGCAGCTTGGACGTGGATCGACATTATATTGAGAGCTGGTTGACATGGCGGCGCAACGAGTTTTGGTATGTACAAGCTTGTCGATGACGGAAGATGCCCCAAATCGCGATGCCGCAAGTACGCATCGACTTGGACTCTACACGTCACAAAGGACGCGATCGCCTCTAGATTTGCTGTGAGACAACGTGGGCGATCGGAGGTATGCCTTCCTGGTGGTTTTACCAGCACGAACGACTTCGTATTTGTACGCTTGTGGTATGGTGGAATTTACCTCAATGAACGCTATTTGAGCTGCAAATTGGGTACTTGGCGTTGGCAACCAGAGTTATCGCGTCTAATCGATGCATTGGCGGAAGAAAGCCTCGCTAGCGAAGGACAAGTTGGTGCACAAGTTTGGAGTGCTGGCGGCAAGACCAGGAACTCGGACCTGAACGCTGTTGTTTCGAGCCTTTTGGATCTGTGCCATCATTATCGTCAGCTTCAAGAAGCTTCGATTGAGGTTTTCGACTTGCATTCGACAAGCGCGAAACAGATGCGCTAAAGTTGATCAACAGGTCTTTGTTGCTTGTGCAACACGCTCCGACGCACGACTCGATGACGCGCCAGAAAATGGTTGTAGCGAATACGCTGTCTTGTGCTGCATCTGCAGATACAGTCGCTGACAATTTTGAGTATCTACATCTGCCCAAGACCGTGTGTTTGGCAGAGTTTTTCTTATCGTTCGATGCCTATGGCGGCCAGCTGGCAGGTCGCACGGTTTAGGCGTGTGTGCGGCAGTGACGCCAAAACCCAAACATCCTAGGCTCAGGCGTGCAGCTCACAGATTGACTGTCCGTGAGAAATAAGGTATTAAGCTCTAGTATGGTAAGATTTTCTTTGACAAATGCACGAAATTCTTGCTGGACCTTTACCAACGCAGCTTTTGCTCTTCACACTCCTCGATCCCTCGCACAGCACACTTGCGGGGACTTGACGTTCAAGCTCAGTCATCCCATAAGGCACCACGACATGAATCAAAGGCTCACATTTCTGACCAAAGACACAAGCAGCTCCTCTTTCGAGCATGCGGCTCACGCGACATGCGCATTTGAGTTGAAAATCCGTAGCGCTAAAACAAAAAGCGATCCCGGCTTGTGCCGGTGGACTTGAAAAAGCCTCGACTGCCGTAGTAGGGTTTTACCAACACCATCGTGATGATATTTACCCGGCAACGGTGGCAAATCGTTGGAGTCGTCGGTTGGCTGCGGCTCAATGATGGCTTACAACGCTATATCGGAACGATACGACTCGACTATGCCTAATCCATCGGCCACACAAAGCGGTCGACGTGCTCACGAAGCACCTCGTCCTGCTCGCACACTGGTGTGCGTACAACGCAGTCCGTCCACTCCTGCCACAAACGAATCCATCTAACACCCAACTCATCACCGAATATCTCTTCGAATGGTCAGTCAGTCGACTCCACAGTCCAAGAAGGTCGAGGAGGGAAAGTGGTCCAAGGACCAGGAAGCCAACCTTAAGCCCTGCCAGAAGCACCCCACGCCGTCGCTCGTGTGCGGCCTCCCACCCTTAACAAAAAATCATTTGGCAGAGGGCACGGGGTTTTCTGGAAGTCAGCTAGCTCAGCTGACTTCCGACGTTTGACTGGCTTGAGTGCTTGGTCTCAGCGAGTGCGAGACACCACTGTCCCGGCTGGGCCAACCGCTGGAGGCAACTCAGCGGCGATTGTTGTGTTTGTTGCTACTGGATTCCATATCTGACGATTTGTGTGTTCTGTAATACCACAACTGGTGCCGCGACCCGGGAACAGGGTGTGCTTGTTTTCGCAGGTGCCAAGTTTATCAAGGTTCGAGTAACAAGTGAGCAAGATGGTCAGGGGTCGCCTTCGCCGAGTAGAGGAAGTCCGGCCACGACCGTGGGTTCACCTCTTGTGAGGTCGGACTCGGCGAGTCAGCGAGACGCCTACGTGGACGTGGCTCGCGATGTCCAATTCGACGAAGAAGATGCGCAAGACCAAGGAAGTGAGAGAGATGATGATGAAGAAGAGAAGGACGACGATGTGCCGTCGTCAGATGAGTTACTCAGCGAGGTGGAGATACTGCAATTTCAAGTGGGGCGTGTGGGAAACCCGCGCCCTGTTGAGCGCAATTTGACCGCTGAACTCAGCGATGATGTGGACGATGGCGATCAAGGTGTTGATCAAGGGGAACGTCCACCCCTGATTCCGAGAGCGACGAGGAACGCCGACACGCCGAGTGTTGGCTCGACTCGGCGAAGAAATTAGGACGCAATCGGAGTGGGTGATGATGTTCGCTCTTGCCGCGATGGCACAGGCCAAATGGTCAGTGCTGGGTCCTAAGCGGACTCAATCAATGAACAGCAGCAGCATCAATCAACTTGTCGAAGATACGGTGCTGCTGCTACGAGCCATGGGTTATCGGTGCAACAGCCGACCCAACAGCTTGATCTTGGGGGACTGGAATGTCGCTTGAGCTGGGCTTGAACTGATGCAGTGGAAGCGTAAGCTGAGATCAGCATTCGGGTTAGCAAAGGACCCGGGCAGTTTTCAAACCGTTGCCCAACGCGTAGCCGAACCCCAAGAGTCCCTGGGGGTAGACCCGAGCAAAATCCTATTGCCCAAGACTCCGAACACCAAGAGGCAAGGTGTGTTCAGGTCGACTGACGGCACTCCGTACATCGAGGACTCACACATGAAGACCCCGAAGAATACCACCCCAGAGCTAGTCGTGACAGCCAGCTCTATGTCGCGACTGATGAAGCTGACTTGGGCGACGACCAAGATGGTGAACCCGATCACGGGGTTGAATACGAGGAGTCCGTTCGAGACGTGATCCGTCATCTCAGCTATGATGAAGCTGAGTCTGATGACGTCCAATACCTGGAGCTACGCACTCATGCATCCCTAGACAAGATAGCTGAGTTCAAGGGTAAACGGTACCGTTCCGACACCTCTGCAGTGGTTGAAACGTTTAATCTACGAGATGAAAGGAACCAGGATGCCCCAGAACTCGTGGTGCGAGCCATTCTCGTTATGTCTGGGTCGAGCGGCGAAAAGCTGGTACCGTCAGCTACCGAAGAAGACTCAACAACGCTGGAGCCTACTCAGCGAGGCCTTCTTGGATTATTACTGTTCGCAGTTCGACCAGTCGGCGCGCACCCGCTACTACTCGCCCAAGCGCAAAGAGAATGAGCCTATCGGCGACTTTCTCATCCGGCTCAACGGATACGCTCGCACCGCCAAGATCCAGTATGAGAAGGGCGGTGCGGACTCAGCTGATCACGTCGAGCAGTTCCTGCTTAACTGTGGAGGCGACGAAGTCATGGACCTGTTGTATCCGCTCCAACTCAGCGATATCCAAAGAGTGGAACAGATAATCAACAGGAAACTACTCGGTGAAAAGCGAAAGAAGCAGCGTGATCAGTTGGTCACAGGTAAAAGGATCGACGCAGTAGTAGCACTCGCCCGAACGATCGACGCCGAGATGATCGCCAAGATGACCGCCGGGATGACCGCCGCTCAAGTGAAAAGCGAGAATCACGCCGAGATGACTCACGCCGAGACTGAGGGCGTCAACTTGCAGCCGCCGATGTATCAATCGACGACTTGTATGCGGTACAGAACCGCGCCATTCAAGTCGTCGACACGACTCGTCGAGCGAAGAAAGTGCGTACAGCCAAGATGAAGAGAGCGGATCCGACGACAGTGAAGATTGCTTGGACACAGGAGTAGCGAGTGATCGTTCTCGTGACTCAGCGGATCGAGGAAACTCGGCTGGCAGATTTCCGAACTCAGCTAGACGACCATCAAACTCAGCTGGCCGACCGTCGAACACATCTAGCCGGTCCCCGAACTCAGCTGACCGCCAAGAACGCCGACATCTTCGAGTTGACTCTCGCGAGCGTCCACTTTATGGACCCTGCGCTGCGTGTGGGAGCGAAGGTCACTCAGCACACTATTGTCGCAAGAGGTGCAAGTTCTACAAGCAAGGACACGATGTCGGACGCTGCGAGCTGTTTCAACGCGTTGAGAAACTGACGAACTTCGTTCGCTCCACGGTGGACAAGTCAGCTGTACCCGCTGACCTCCAAGACATTTACGAGCCGAAGGATTTAAACTCGGCGGCCCGCCAACTCTGACTGGGTTGGATAACAACGGGCTGCCATAGTCAGCTGAGCTTGCAGTTGAAGCGAACTACGTGTTTGCTTTTGTGAGTGAGGCGCAACAACCCGAGATAAGGCGTGAGAGAAGCGACGGTAATGAACGTGAAAATGACAGAATAAGAGAACCCCCTGATTCGGAGGAAGATCACTGGGTAGTGGAGAGTGCGAGAGTTGAGTCTCGAAGGCCAGAGAAGGATAAGATTCGCTCCAAGATTGTGAAGTTGCGTCCCGGAGGAGCGCAAAGGATGGTGGTCAGCACAGAAGTTCGACCGCCGAGTTCCTATGCGCGATCTTGTGATGGGCGCTGTGAATGACGAACGAACGAATATACTCTTAGACACTGGGGCAAACGTCTCGGCAGTCAGCCTGTCATTCGCCCGGCGACTGCGATTGAAGCGGTACGCGAACAATGACATGCATATTCATATACAAGGCATAAGCGAGAACAAACTGCCGACGACATCAAGAGCCACAGTGAAGGTGACGCTCGGCTGGCAGATCGTCTACGAGTTTGAAGTTTGGATTATGCCCCATCACGCTGGAGTTGACTTGATCCTGGGACGGATTTCATGATACCAGCTGGCATCCGGCTGGACTTGTACAACTCAACGGCAAAATTGCCAGATGAAGTTGTAATCCCACTCATCAAGTCCAGTAATTGGCAAGATGAGTCAGCTTATGGGACACATGAGAGTGACGGCCCAGCCGAGTCGCTGAGTCTCCAAAGTCGACTCACGGCTGACTTCAGGCTAAGGCGTCGACAGACCAGTGAAGAAACTCACGAGATTTGGATTCGTCGCACAAAAGATTGGATTCCGACTGCGGTACATAACAAACATGGGAAAGTCACCAAGGTACTGCTGACCAATATGACCAATCGACTAGTGTGGTGCCCAGCTCACTTTCCAGTGGTACTGTGGGCACCCCATGATGAATTACCACGTGACGATGGGTATGTCCGGTTGAAGTCGGATAAACACCAAGACTGGCAGGTGCTAGCGTATGAGTCGGCGATCGATAAAGACCTATTGAAGAAAGAACAATAATTGTACGCCGCATGGCTCGCTCGACAACCACCCGCTGTTGATAGAAGACAATATGCACAGCCAACAGGGGTGATGCAGCGAAATGTGCAGTCTACTGATGAAAACACGGAGTTGACTTGTGCCCAACGTTGGGAACGCTTACGTTGGATAGAGCCGACTCAGGGATGGACGTTTCCAGATCAACGACCGAGTTTCACTCGGTTATTGAGCCTGTCTCCGGCCAACCTGGACTGAAGGACGAGTGGAGCATTAACTCAGCTGAGTCAGCTACACCAGTGGACCAAGTCGGCGAGCCAATAGCTGAGTCCACATACTCAGCTAAGTTGAGCATTAACTCAGTTGAGTCGGCTACACAAGTAAATCAATTCGGCGAGTCAACAGCTGAGACCCCAGACTCAGCAAAATCAAACATGAGGCCAGCCAAGTCGGTCGGGTCGGTGAATAAAGGCAGCGCGACAACAGACGAGCCCATAAACTCAGGGGAGCCCTTAGAGGGTCAAAAGACTCGCGAAGCAAATTAATATCCGACTTGGTGAGGTGTGGTGACCAGTCATCACCTGCTGATTTGACCACCGGAATAGAAGACATGACTCCAATAACCGAGTCAGCGTCCACCAAGAGCCAACTCGACTCGGCTAAAGCATCATAGCGGAAGTGAGGGCGATATTGGAGGAGGCTAGCAGAGTGACATTCGCCAACGAAACAACAACTGGTCCAGCAGCGATGATATTGACTCGGCGACTCGATGATGTGATAGATGTTACCGACTACGCAGAAGCTGGTGATCCAGAGGAAGACTTCTGAGTTCCTACTCAACTGGCGGCAGTGGCAAGTTCGACGCTGACCACCGCGCTGCATCTGACTCGGACTAATTGGTGAACGGCAAGTATGGCGACATGTTTACTACCGGCGAACCAGACGAATCGAAGTTTACGCCGGTCTTTAACCGCCGTTCCTTCGTTGACGACATCGTTTTCGGGGGCACATAGTTTGATGATTGTCTCTCCACCTTAAATAGACTTTTGACACGTTTCGCTGAGTGCAGGATTAGTGTCAGCTTTACCAAGAGCATTTTCGTGAAACAGCGAGTGGATTTCCTCTCTCATGAAGTTACTTCAAGAGGCATCGCCGCTAATCCTAAAAAAACTAGCGGCGATAGATGACTTACCATTTCCGACGTCGAAGAAAGGGATGCAAGCGTTCTTGGGGGCTCTGAACTACTATAGCCGGTTCATCCAGAACCTGGCAGTGTATTGAGCAATTTTGTACCAGATGAAAGAAGCTGTCTTCGTCGCGGGCAGTGATCTAACTGCCGCCAAGTCAGCTTTCACCGAGTTAAAGAAGAAGGTGGCTCAAGCACCAATACTCCGTCATTTTGACTCAGCTAAGGAAGTACATATCATGTTTTTGCTAACGACTGGGCACTGAGTGGCACTCTGATGCATATGTACGATAACAACCTCCATCCAGTTCGGTTCTGTGGACGAGTCCTCAAAGAAAACAAAGTCAACTATCATACAGCTGAGAAGAAAGTGCTGACATTGTAACAGCTGCTTAAAGTATGCTACTTCGTTCTGGCCGGTCAAACTCTACACGTATACACGAGATTTTCTACGATGAAATGGGTGTTCCAATCTAAGTCACTCTATGGTCGAGCGGTGAGCTTTGCAGTATTACACTCTCCATACAACCTCAAGATTAAACGAATCCGGGAACGCGACGCTGAGTTCACTCAGCTTCTTCAGGCGTCCATCACGCCTCATATCGGACTCGACGAGTCGTTAGCGCACATAGCTCCACCGTCTAAGAACTCAGCTACGATTCGGATGGACCCAGAGCTACTATATGCTCACGTGCCACGAGATTTCGAGGGGCACGTCATGTCATTTGATGGATCCGCAAAAACTGAGAAGAATAGTGGGTATGGGAGTTGTTCGTGGATATTGTGGCGTTTGACTGCATGGAACATTGAGATCGCTGCGAGTGCGTACCTCTCGTTGACTACGGTCAACATAGCCGAGTACACCGGCATGAACAACGGTGTCCAGGCAGCCATTAACCATCGGATGACCGACCTGATTGTAATAGGCGACTCTCGGTTTGCAATCTAGCAATCCATGGGGGTAACCGCTTGC
The DNA here is from genome assembly GCA_011947335.1 of Phytophthora constricta. NCBI lineage: Eukaryota > Oomycota > Peronosporomycetes > Peronosporales > Peronosporaceae > Phytophthora > Phytophthora constricta. The sequence goes on along the minus strand of JAAVTI010001101.1, from coordinate 14,230 downwards.
AAGAAGGAGACTTTACAGGTTGAGCTGGCACGCCACAAGACTTTGACTGGGAAACTCAATTCGGTTCGCTATTTGCACGTAGTACGTTACTATAATGCGGCAGCCGACTCCTCGCTACAGAAGCCCTGGAAAGCCGAGCTGGCAGAGCTGTTCTCAGCGGAGACCGCAAAACTGAGTTGAAGATACTGAACCGAATCACAGAAGTACTGTATATTGGAGCTGACTCAACTGCGAAAGCTGAAGCCAAAACTAACTCAGCTGGGAATGTGGAAGACAAAGCTGACTCAACCGTAGGAGTGGAAGCCAGAGCCGAGATGAACGTGATGAGTAGAAGACAGAAACGCCGAGTTCATTTCAAAGATGAAACTCGTCGGAACTCGGCCAAATCTGAAGCACCACCGATAATGGATTCTGATATGGGAAGCGACACATACGACACAACGAGACATGTCCCACCAACTCGCCGAGTTGAAGGCCATACTCAGCTAGATGTCGACAGATCCCGTGTGCCAGACTCAGCTGACATCGATCCGGTGGTCGTGCAAGCTGAGAGACGCCGACGCATCTCCAAAGCTCAAGATGAAGAGTTGAGATGGGCTGATCTGAAAGCCCTGTTGCAAGGCGAAATAGAAGAACTGAGTCGTCGAAGAGCTCAAAATGCGAGCAAAATGGCCGACAACTTCGTTCTCAGCGAGGACAAACTCCTATACTACCAGAACCAACACAGACGCCGAGATGAAGTCGGCTCGGGCAATACCACGCTGAGGTTGGTAGTTCCAACTACTAGATGGTGCATGCCATAAACAATCGCGTGACACAACTCGGCGAGAAACGACCTTCTACTTGGTGCATGGCTGGGACGCACAATCAACACTCAAGGCAATGACGTCAACTATCAGGGCTGACCCAGCTAAGTCAGCTCAGTCAGCTCAGTGGCGCCGAGAAGCCAACCGCCAACGGGAAGTTGCGTTACAACTCGCTAAAGACTACCAAGTTGCTGAGAAAGCTCGCCGGGCAAAGGAACACAATGCTAGACTCAGCTTAAAGGAACGAAAGGCATTCCCGGACTCAGCTGACACGCCCATTGACGAAGGTGACCTGTCAGTCGAGTCACCTGGCCGCACAAGTCGCTGTTCCAAGAAGGAGATCAAGTCTGGTTGTTTATGGAACGAGTCAAACCCGGCTTAAAGAAGAAGCTCGCTCATCGATGGCATGGGCCATTCCGCGTTAAGAAGAAAGTGGAGGAATTCGCATACGAACTAGAGCTGCCAGACAAGAGTGGATATAGGTTCTATCCGGTTGTACATGTGTATCGGCTTAAGGCCGTCAGTGAGTCTAATAGCCGACCGACTACTCGGCTGATTGGAGATCTAGCTGAGTCCGATTGATTCGACTTTGACGAAGAACTGTTGCCTGAGGACAGCTGGGAAGCCCCTGAAGACATAGACCGCCACGAGGTAAAATCCATACTGGATGACAAACTGTCATTCTCTAACGACACCTCCAGAATCCAGAAGATGTTCCAAGTCAAATGGGTCGGCTATGACGAACCGACGTGGGAACCTCTTACAAATCTCTCCTGCGGTGGCCTGCTGTTTGATTACTTGCGGGACAAGAAAAGGGCCAATCGTCTGCAAATGGTGCAGGTTGCAGACGAAAGCTAAAACTGCACCACTCATGACCGCCACCAAGTGATTAAGTTCAGGCTTGGTGGAGCGTGAATGCTATTGAGCTACTTGCATGGATATATATTGATGGAATGAATGAATTAACGGACTCAGCTGAATTTTCCGTGACTACGGCTCAATACTGCTAACTACTCAGCTAAGTCGGCTGGATCAGCCAGCTAAATCTCGTCGTCGGCCAGAGCATTCTCGAAATGAGGAGACCCTCACGATTGTCCGGGACTGGAGCACTAGCAGAAACGCGAGGAGGACGCGACTCGTCGTCGTCGACGTCTTCTGTCACTTCATTCTCAAGTCGATCACAGTCGAACCCAGCTGGAGCGAATACCGGAAACTCGGTGTGGAGCGGTCGAAAACACTGGTTGTACGGATGCTGCGCTGGCTGCAACAACCACCACGCTCGCCAAGGCTGTTCTTGGTCGACAGCGTCGTCCCCCCAGCTGACCAGTCAGCGCCTTGCGGAAACCATGTGAGATTAGCCGGAGGCGCGAAGGGGATATACGGGTCAAAATACAGCTCAGCGTCCAGAGTCGGCGCCAGCCCATACTGATCGCCTGAGGTAGTCATACAGAGCCCGGTATAGATCTGAGATGACTGGACGCAAAGCATCTCCGCGTTGCTTCCGAGCACGACTATAGGCCAACCACAACTTGAGACCAAACTAAGTTCGGCAACCGAGCGAGTCGGGTTCAGGGAAGGGTGCAAGCCGAGTACGACGCTTGAGTCGACTATCCAGTGTGTGCGCTCCCATAAAGCGACATATAGTTTGGCTGTGTCAGGCGTCTCCTTTGCACTTGAGCCAACAATCAGTGACGATGTCAACCAACGAAGTCGACTTAGACGAAGAGTTACGTGTCCGAGCTCGAATAATTTCATCCGGCGACATCAGATATGGACCATCAGGAAGCTGACGACGAAGAAGCTGACATGGATGGTGCGGAGCAAGTACGTCAGCAAACGCGGCGATCCCTTCGGGAGAAGATGGCGTCGCACGCACACAATCCTTGTTTCCGATCCTCTCCCGCTTGATGTCAGCAACACAGCTCGCCAGAATTTCTTCCAACACCGCGCTGACCCAGCATGAACGAAAGGTGGATCCCGCCACTTTCATCTGGGCTGGCACACGCGATTCACGAGCAGTCGCCTGAGCTGCACGAGTCCTCAAAGTAGCGACAGGCAGAGTCAAGACCTGGGGCAACTCAGCGACAGGCGGAGAGGATGAATCGGTCGAACCCGCCACCACTAGAATTGCCGAAGAAGCCGAGTTCGTATTGTCCAAGGATCCACGCGTTGTCCGTCTAGTCGACTTGGTAGGAGCAGAAGGCCTCTTAGATGACTTCCGGGAACCACCAGCTGGCACGTTCCCAGGAGAAGTTTTAGTCGACTTCACAGGAGACTTCTTCTTTGTGAAGGAGACTTCTTCTTAGCTGAAGACGCTGACTTCTTCGGAGTGCCCAACGCAGTTTTCTTGACCGGTGACACAAAGTCAGCTGACTGAGGCGAAGCAGGCTTGGCGGCGATGGATCCAGCCTCCGAGCCAGTACGACGTTTCTTGGGTGGTGGACGCCATACAGATTGAATAGGCCGCTTGCCTTTGGCACCCCGAGGAGTAACAGGCTGAGATACAGGCGGAGAGCTCAGCGACTTGGGGGATGAAGTAATGGAAGTCGGCAAATGTCCATCTGAGCTGGAACACATAACAGCAGACCTCTCCCTGGAGTCAGCTGATACTTCGACTTGTGAGTGAGTCGCGGGGAACTCTGAGCGAGCTGGGAAGGCCCAGCTGAGCTCAACGACGTCAACACCTCAGCGGCTGACACTGCGGTCGTCGGCTGAAATGTAGACTGAGCAAGCTGCACAGGGCTAACGGAAGACGACGTTTGCACAGCTGCAGGAACTTGCACCGATGGGCGAGTCAGCAAGACCAGATGATCCCGACGATAACGACTGGAGGGATCCCGGCGGGGCCGATCGGTCCTAACCGCAGAAGTGGTCAACACGGTGGAAGTCGGCGGGACTGTCTCCGCCGTATCATCGGAAGGCTCGACGACTTGGGAAGTCGGAACGCTCGAAATTGGTGCAGGGTTGACACGAAGTGTGATCTCGCAAGATTCGCCAGCACGAATACGAGCGAGCTCAGGCCAGCGGGATTCCATTATCCGGCAAATCCAAGCATTCAAGTTAAGTTTACGTGGCGAGAGACCTGGGGCATCGACACCACCAGCAGCAGCTATGGCCAACGACGGATCCTTGGTGATAAGTGGACCAGAGCGACGTAGAGCGTTCTTCTGCTGACAAATCGTCAATCGCTGGGCTTCAATAGTGCAATTGGCCACAATTAACTTGTGATCGTCACTGCTAGTTGAGATCACGCGAGCAGCTTCTTGAATCTGTCCGAAGTAGGTCGAAGCAACCCCTTGAAGCGCTGTGTACGCTACGTGGCGTTCAACAAGTTGAGACGACATTCTCCGGATGTCATCATTGCGAGAAATAATCTGACGACGAAGGTCATCAATGAGCGCCTGAGCGGAGTCAACTTGGCGGTTCTGTTGCCGAGCCGTCTCTCTCATCTGACACTCGAGTCGGATGACGCTGCGACGGAACGAGGCGACCAACTCCGAGTTCTGTAGCGCACCCTTCCGCCAGAGATCACGCTCGCTGGTGACGGCAGCCAAATCGTTTTCCAACCTAGCAACTCCAGTGAGAGCTGACTCCATGCGTCGACCTTGAGCATCCTTCTCGCGACTCAGCCGACTAGCCAGGCAACGAAGCTCAGTGAGCTCTTTGGTAGAACAAGGTGGGTCAGGAGAAGCTGCTTGAAGTACAGCCAACAGCTCACGAGTCGAACCTGCCGATAACAAGTCTCGGCGGGTAGCGTAATCCTTGGGAAGAGGAGGCCGAAACAGAGCATACGCCACCAGGCGACTCCTTTCGAAGTCCTCAGCCGAGCGCTCATGTTCACGAGACATGATGAAGCGGGCGAGTTCGACGATGGATGTCGGAGGGTTGTGTAAATCGAGGTCCCGCCAGTCGCCAGTTGAGTGACCTGATTTAACAGAGAATCCACCAGCCGACGAGTCGGAGTCAGCTAGACGGGACTCAGCTGGAATAAACAGAGACTCCGCAGTCCCAGCTCGAGGAAGTGGTGGAATATCATCTTTCAAGAAACCATCTTCACGGAACCCCGGACGAGGGAAATCCGTCCAGGACTTGGCGGTAACGACGGCAGAGGCGAGTACGCAGTGACATGAGAGTCGGACGACCCTGGCGACTCAACCTCATCTGGAGTAGCATGAGGGGAAGTAGGAGAAGTCGGCGAGACCTCAGGATCATCAGTCACTCGCGGAGTTGGCAAAGTTGAGTCAGCTTCCTTGGCAGCACGTTCCTAATTCCCTGAGCGGACTCGGAGGATAGAACGCGGAGAAGGCGTAGCCCGATCGAAAGCAGACCGTCGAGTTCGAGGGTCCGATGGATGCAAGGCATCACCCGGGAGAAATTCTTCCAGTTGGTCCCATCTCTCGAAGGGTTTAGCCCGAGGAAAACGGGGTCCGCCCGAGACCCCGTCGAACGGTTACATCACGCTTTCCGCGTTTGAATATCCGACTGAAGAAGTAGAGGACTGTGTTCACAAGCAAGGATGATGAAGTGTCAGACTCAGCTCGCACCAACCCAGATGGAGACGCTGACTTACGGGGGTCGACGAGTTAACCAGAGCAGGAGCCGCTACGAACTCAGAGTCCGTAGAGAGGACTTCCCCATCTTCGAGCGGAGGAAGCGGCCCAGCTTGGAGGTTCGGACTCGGAGAGGATGACCCAGGAGTAGCCGTAGAGCATGGAGAGGTTGGCCGGTCCGTAATGGACTCAGCTACACTGGACGATTCGGACGCCGACATAGACTTCTGGAACCTGGCGGCAGATAGATGGGACAGAAGTTAGCAATCGCGGTCACGGAAGACATCCGCGGACGCAGCTATCTCACCTTTTGGTGATGGCAGGCGTGGCTGGACGCTAGCGCTCGACTCAGTGAGAAGGGCGAGGGGCAGGAGTCAAGAGTGATGGTATAGGGTGAGAGGAATGGACTATGCGTCGCCAGATGGGTCAAGACACTTACCAGTCTGGCTCATATCACGACCGGGGCAGTTGTGGTGTAGTAAGTTCAAATCAGAGTGGTCCACACCATCTTGAACTTAGCTGGGTCGTCGGTTGACTTAGCTGAGTAGATACGGTAACTCAGCTGGGTCGGACCTTTCAGAGTCGACGGGCAAACCGGGTCGTTACAAGGAAGTCAGCCAAGGGTCGCTGAGATCCAAAACTACTTCATTTCACTAGATATTTGTAAATGAGATTGGGAAACCATTAGGAGGAGTCCCTTCAGGACTCCTGGAAGATATAAGATAACAGAGCAGAATTTAAAAGTCCAAGACAAGTGTACACTGTCCGGTAAGTCCCTGCACGGGCTGGATTATGCCTGTCGTCGACACCCGAGAGGCATAGCTTGTAGGGTGTTGACTGGTAGCGCCAAGAGAACAAGGTCGGCCCGGGGAAGGGCGTGTCTCGCTGACTCAGCAAGCCGGTACACCGGATAGCCCGGGTGCCGTGACACTTCTAGCCGAGAAGCCTTTGCTCTCGGTGACCCGTAAAAGCGCTAGCACGCCGTCGTCCGTCCGTTGGCGGAGGGCATGGGGTTTTCCGGAAGTCAGCTAGCTCAGCTGACTTCCGACGTTTGACTGGCTTGAGTGCTTGGTCTCAGCGAGTGCGACGCACCACTGTCCCGGCTGGGGCGACCCCTGGGAGCAACTCAGCGGCGGGCCAACAAACGCCGACCTGACCCGGCGATTGTTGTGTTTGTTGCCATTGGATTCCATATCTGACAATTTGTGTGTTCTGCAATACCACACAGGTAGTGTCACGTGAGCCAGCCGAATGAAGGTGTTGAGGTCGAAGCAGCATTGGGGTGCCACGCCCATCGCGTAACCTTTCTAAAACTTAGACGCCGACGGGGGTTACACAAGCCCACTATGGAGCAGGTGATGCTGACTCAGGGTAACAATCACAGATTATAACGGTAACATTTCAACAGTACAAAATCGACATAGTTGAGTCAAGGAGAGGGTGGCAAATAGTGTAGTCTTGAATCACGTGAGCCAGCCCATGGCGGCGTTGGGGCCTAAGTAGCGATTGGAGTGCCACGCCCATCGCGTAACCTTCCGAAAACTTAGACACCAACGGGGAGTTACAAAAGCAGCTATAGCGCAAGTGATGCCGACACAGCGTAACAATCACAATTTATTACGTTAACGCTTCAACACTACACAATCGACATAGATCAGTCAAGGATGGGGTTGCAGGCTTGAATCACGTGAGCCAGTCATGGCGGCGTTGGGGCCTAAGTAGCGATCGGAGTGCCACGCCCATCGCGTAATCTCCTTATAAATTAGACACCGACAACGAGTTCCACGAGCCGCTGGGGCGCACGTCTTGCTCACAAAGGTAACAATCACAATTTATTCCATTAACGTTTCAACACAACACAATCGACATAGTTAAGTCAAGGATGGGGTTGCAGGTTGTGTAGTCTTGAATCACGTGAGCCAGCCCAATGAAGGTGTTGAGGTCGAAGTAGCGATTGGAGTGCCACTCCCATCGCGTAACCTTTCTAAAACTTAGACACCAACGGGGAGTTACAAAAGCAGCTATAGCGCAAGTGATGCCGACACAGCGTAACAATCACAATTTATTACGTTAACGCTTCAACACTACACAATCGACATAGATCAGTCAAGGATGGGGTTGCAGGTAGTGTAGTCTTGAATCACGTGAGCCAGCCATGGCGGCGTTGGGGCCTAAGTAGCGATTGGGGTGCCACTCCCATCGCGAGACATGCTTAGAAATTAGACACCGACGAAGAGTTCCACGAGCCAGCTGGGGCGCACGTCTTGCTGACAAAGGGGTAACAATCACAATTTATTACGTTAACGTTTCGACACTACAAAATCGACAGAGTTAAGTCAAGGATGGGGTTGCAGGTTGTGTAGTCTTGAATCACGTGAGCCGGCCGAATGACGGTGTAGGGGTCTAAGTAGCGATTGGAGTGCCACGCCCATCGCGTCACCTTCTTAGAACTTAGACACCGACGAGGAGTTACACAAGCCCGCTATGTCGCAGGTGATGCAGATAAAGGAATAACAATTCCTATTTATAACGGTAACTTTTGAACACTACAAAACCGACATAGTTAAGTCAAGGATGGGGTTGCAGGTTGTGTAGTCTTGAATCACGTGAAAACCCAACCACGGTGTTGGGGTCGAAGTAGCGATTGGGGTGCCACTCCCATCGCGAGACATGCTTAGAAATTAGACACCGACGAAGAGTTCCACGAGCCAGCTGGGGCGCACGTCTTGCTGACAAAGGGGTAACAATCACAATTTATTACGTTAACGTTTCGACACTACAAAATCGACAGAGTTAAGTCAAGGATGGGGTTGCAGGTTGTGTAGTCTTGAATCACGTGAGCCGGCCGAATGACGGTGTAGGGGTCTAAGTAGCGATTGGAGTGCCACGCCCATCGCGTCACCTTCTTAGAACTTAGACACCGACGAGGAGTTACACAAGCCCGCTATGTCGCAGGTGATGCAGATAAAGGAATAACAATTCCTATTTATAACGGTAACTTTTGAACACTACAAAACCGACATAGTTAAGTCAAGGATGGGGTTGCAGGTTGTGTAGTCTTGAATCACGTGAGCCAACCCAACCACGGTGTTGGGGTCGAAGTAGCGATTGGGGTGCCACTCCCATCGCGAGACATGCTTAGAAATTAGACACCGACGAAGAGTTCCACGAGCCAGCTGGGGCGCACGTCTTGCTGACAAAGGGGTAACAATCACAATTTATTACGTTAACGTTTCGACACTACAAAATCGACAGAGTTAAGTCAAGGATGGGGTTGCAGATAGTGTAGTCTTGAATCACGTGAGCCGGCCGAATGACGGTGTAGTGGTCTATGTAGCGATTGGAGTGCCTCGCCCATCGCGTAACCTACTTAGAACTTAGACACCGACGAGGAGTTACACAAGCCCGCTATGTCGCAGGTGATGCAGATAAAGGAATAACAATTCCTATTTATAACGGTAACTTTTGAACACTACAAAACCGACATAGTTAAGTCAAGGATGGGGTTGCAGGTTGTGTAGTCTTGAATCACGTGAGCCAACCCAACCACGGTGTTGGGGTCGAAGTAGCGATTGGGGTGCCACTCCTATCGCGAGACATGCTTAGAAATTAGACACTGACGAAGAGTTCCACGAGCCAGCTGGGGCGCACGTCTTTGCTGACAAAGGGTAACAACCACAATTTACTACGTTAACGTTTCGACACTACAAAATCGACAGAGTTAAGTCAAGGATGGGGATGCAGATAGTGTAGTCTTGAATCACGTGAGCCAGCCGAATGACGGTGTAGGGTCTATGTTGCGATTGAAGTGCCTCGCCCATCGCGTAACCTACTTAGAACTTAGACACCGACGAGGAGTTACACAAGCCCGCTATGTCGCAGGTGATGCAGATAAAGGAATAACAATTCCTATTTATAACGGTAACTTTTGAACACTACAAAACCGACATAGTTAAGTCAAGGATGGGGTTGCAGGTTGTGTAGTCTTGAATCACGTGAGCCAACCCAACCACGGTGTTGGGGTCGAAGTAGCGATTGGGGTGCCACTCCTATCGCGAGACATGCTTAGAAATTAGACACCGACGAAGAGTTCCACGAGCCAGCTGGGGCGCACGTCTTGCTGACAAAGGGGTAACAATCACAATTTACTACGTTAACGTTTCGACACTACAAAATCGACAGAGTTAAGTCAAGGATGGGGTTGCAGATAGTGTAGTCTTGAATCACGTGAGCCAGCCGAATGACGGTGTAGGGGTCTATGTAGCGATTGGAGTGCCACGCCCATCGCGTAACCTTCTTAGAACTTAGACACCGACGAGGAGTTACACAAGCCCGCTATGTCGCGGGTGATGCAGATAAAGGAATAACAATTCCTATTTATTACGTTAACGCTTCAACACTACACAATCGACAAATATCAGTCAAGGATGGGGTTGCAGGTTGTGGAGTCTTGAATCACGTGAGCCAACCCAATGAAGGTGTTGAGGTCGAAGTAGCAATTGGAGTGCCACGCCCATCGCGTAACCTTCTTAGAACTTAGACACCGACGAGGAGTTACACGAGCCAGCTGGGGCGCACGTCTTGCTGACAAAGGGGTAACAATCACAATCTATTACGTTAACGTTTCGACACTACAAAATCGACAGAGTTAAGTCAAGGATGGGGTTGCAGATAGTGTAGTCTTGAATCACGTGAGCCGGCCGAATGACGGTGTAGGGGTCTAAGTAGCGATTGGAGTGCCTCGCCCATCGCGTAACCTACTTAGAACTTAGACACCGACGAGGAGTTACACAAGCCCGCTATGTCGCAGGTGATGCAGATAAAGGAATAACAATTCCTATTTATAACGGTAACTTTTGAACACTACAAAACCGACATAGTTAAGTCAAGGATGGGGTTGCAGGTTGTGTAGTCTTGAATCACGTGAGCCAACCCAACCACGGTGTTGGGGTCGAAGTAGCGATTGGAGTGCCACGCCCATCGCGTCACCTACTTAGAACTTAGACACCGACGAGGAGTTACACAAGCCCGCTATGTCGCAGGTGATACAGATAAAGGAATAACAATTCCTATTTATAACGGTAACTTTTGAACACTACAAAACCGACATAGTTAAGTCAAGGATGGGGTTGCAGGTTGTGTAGTCTTGAATCACGTGAGCCAACCCAACCACGGTGTTGAGGTCGAAGTAGCGATTGGGGTGCCACTCCCATCGCAAGACATGCTTAGAAATTAGACACCGATAAAGAGTTCCACGAGCCAGCTGGGGCGCACGTCTTGCTGACAAAGGGGTAACAATCACAATCTATTACGTTAACGTTTCGACACTACAAAATCGACAGAGTTAAGTCAAGGATGGGGTTGCAGATAGTGTAGTCTTGAATCACGTGAGCCGGCCGAATGACGGTGTAGGGTCTATGTTGCGATTGAAGTGCCTCGCCCATCGCGTAACCTACTTAGAACTTAGACACCGACGAGGAGTTACACAAGCCCGCTATGTCGCAGGTGATGCAGATAAAGGAATAACAATTCCTATTTATAACGGTAACTTTTGAACACTACAAAACCGACATAGTTAAGTCAAGGATGGGGTTGCAGGTTGTGTAGTCTTGAATCACGTGAGCCAACCCAACCACGGTGTTGGGGTCGAAGTAGCGATTGGGGTGCCACTCCCATCGCAAGACATGCTTAGAAATTAGACACCGACGAAGAGTTCCACGAGCCAGCTGGGGCGCACGTCTTGCTGACAAAGGGGTAACAATCACAATTTATTACGTTAACGTTTCGACACTACAAAATCGACAGAGTTAAGTCAAGGATGGGGTTGCAGGTTGTGTAGTCTTGAATCACGTGAGCCGGCCGAATGACGGTGTAGGGTCTATGTTGCGATTGGAGTGCCTCGCCCATCGCGTAACCTACTTAGAACTTAGACACCGACGAGGAGTTACACAAGCCCGCTATGTCGCAGGTGATACAGATAAAGGAATAACAATTTCCTATTTATAACGGTAACTTTTGAACACTACAAAACCGACATAGTTAAGTCAAGGATGGGGTTGCAGGTTGTGTAGTCTTGAATCACGTGAGCCGGCCGAATGACGGTGTAGGGGTCTAAGTAGCGATTGGAGTGCCTCGCCCATCGCGTAACCTACTTAGAACTTAGACACCGACGAGGAGTTACACAAGCCCGCTATGTCGCAGGTGATGCAGATAAAGGAATAACAATTCCTATTTATAACGGTAACTTTTGAACACTACAAAACCGACATAGTTAAGTCAAGGATGGGGTTGCAGGTTGTGTAGTCTTGAATCACGTGAGCCAACCCAACCACGGTGTTGGGGTCGAAGTAGCGATTGGGGTGCCACTCCCATCGCGAGACATGCTTAGAAATTAGACACTGACGAAGAGTTCCACGAGCCAGCTGGGGCGCACGTCTTGCTGACAAAGGGTAACAATCACAATTTATTACGTTAACGTTTCGACACTACAAAATCGACAGAGTTAAGTCAAGGATGGGGTTGCAGGTTGTGTAGTCTTGAATCACGTGAGCCAACCCAACCACGGTGTTGGGGTCGAAGTAGCGATTGGGGTGCCACTCCCATCGCGAGACATGCTTAGAATTAGACACCGACGAAGCGTTTCACGAGCCAGCTGGGGCGCACATCTTGCTGACAAAGGGGTAACAATCACAATTTATTACGTTAACGTTTCGACACTTCAAAATCGACAGAGTTAAGTCAAGGATGGAGTTGCAGATTGTGTAGTCTTGAATCACGTGAGCCAGCCAAATGACGGTGTTGAGGTCGAAGTAGCGATTGGAGTGCCACGCCCATCGCGTCACCTACTTAGAACTTAGACACCGACGAGGAGTTACACAAGCCCGCTATGTCGCAGGTGATACAGATAAAGGAATAACAATTTCCTATTTATAACGGTAACTTTTGAACACAACAAAATCGACATAGTTAAGTCAAGGATGGGGTTGCAGGTTGTGTAGTCTTGAATCACGTGAGCCAACCCAACCACGGTGTTGAGGTCGAAGTAGCGATTGGGGTGCCACTCCCATCGCAAGACATGCTTAGAAATTAGACACCGACGAAGAGTTCCACGAGCCAGCTGGGGCGCACGTCTTGCTGACAAAGGGGTAACAATCACAATTTACTACGTTAACGTTTCGACACTACAAAATCGACAGAGTTAAGTCAAGGATGGGGTTGCAGATAGTGTAGTCTTGAATCACGTGAGCCAGCCGAATGACGGTGTAGGGGTCTAAGTAGCGATTGGAGTGCCTCGCCCATCGCGTAACCTACTTAGAACTTAGACACCGACGAGGAGTTACACAAGCCCGCTATGTCGCAGGTGATGCAGATAAAGGAATAACAATTCCTATTTATAACGGTAACTTTTGAACACTACAAAACCGACATAGTTAAGTCAAGGATGGGGTTGCAGGTTGTGTAGTCTTGAATCACGTGAGCCAACCCAACCACGGTGTTGGGGTCGAAGTAGCGATTGGGGTGCCACTCCCATCGCGAGACATGCTAGAAATTAGACACCGACGAAGAGTTCCACGAGCCAGCTGGGGCGCACGTCTTGCTGACAAAGGGGTAACAATCACAATTTATTACGTTAACGTTTCGACACTACAAAATCGACAGAGTTAAGTCAAGGATGGGGTTGCAGATAGTGTAGTCTTGAATCACGTGAGCCAGCCGAATGACGGTGTAGGGTCTATGTAGCGATTGAAGTGCCTCGCCCATCGCGTAACCTACTTAGAACTTAGACACCGACGAGGAGTTACACAAGCCCGCTATGTCGCAGGTGATGCAGATAAAGGAATAACAATTCCTATTTATAACGGTAACTTTTGAACACTACAAAACCGACATAGTTAAGTCAAGGATGGGGTTGCAGGTTGTGTAGTCTTGAATCACGTGAGCCAACCCAACCACGGTGTTGGGGTCGAAGTAGCGATTGGGGTGCCACTCCCATCGCGAGACATGCTTAGAAATTAGACACCGACGAAGAGTTCCACGAGCCAGCTGGGGCGCACGTCTTGCTGACAAAGGGGTAACAATCACAATTTATTACGTTAACGTTTCGACACTACAAAATCGACAGAGTTAAGTCAAGGATGGGGTTGCAGGTTGTGTAGTCTTGAATCACGTGAGCCAGCCGAATGACGGTGTAGGGGTCTATGTAGCGATTGGAGTGCCTCGCCCATCGCGTAACCTACTTAGAACTTAGACACCGACGAGGAGTTACACAAGCCCGCTATGTCGCAGGTGATGCAGATAAAGGAATAACAATTCCTATTTATAACGGTAACTTTTGAACACTACAAAACCGACATAGTTAAGTCAAGGATGGGGTTGCAGGTTGTGTAGTCTTGAATCACGTGAGCCAACCCAACCACGGTGTTGGGGTCGAAGTAGCGATTGGAGTGCCACGCCCATCGCGTCACCTGCTTAGAACTTAGACACCGACGAGGAGTACACGAGCCAGCTGGGGCGCACGTCTTGCTGACAAAGGGGTAACAATCACAATTTATTACGTTATAACGTTTCGACACTACAAAATCGACATAGTTAAGTCAAGGATGGGGTTGCAGGTTGTGTAGTCTTGAATCACGTGAGCCAGCCGAATGACGGTGTTGGGGTCTAAGTAGCGATTGGAGTGCCACGCCCATCGCGTAACCTACTTAGAACTTAGACACCGACGAGGAGTTACACAAGCCCGCTATGTCGCAGGTGATGCAGATAAAGGGTAACAATTCCTATTTATAACGGTAACTTTTCGACACTACAAAATCGACATAGTTAAGTCAAGGATGGGGTTGCAGGTTGTGTAGTCTTGAATCACGTGAGCCAACC
>JAAVTI010001100.1:0-16830 GCA_011947335.1 Phytophthora constricta | reverse complement strand
TAGCTCAGCTGACTTCCGACGTTTGACTGGCAGAGTGCTTGGTCTCAGCGAGTGCGACGCACCACTGTCCCGGCTGGGGCGACCCCTGGGAGCAACTCAGCGGCGGGCCAACAAACGCCGACCTGACCCGGCGATTGTTGTGTTTGTTGCCATTGGATTCCATATCTGACAATTTGTGTGTTCTGCAATACCACACAGGTAGTGTCACGTGAGCCAGCCGAATGAAGGTGTTGAGGTCGAAGCAGCATTGGGGTGCCACGCCCATCGCGTAACCTTTCTAAAACTTAGACGCCGACGGGGGTTACACAAGCCCACTATGGAGCAGGTGATGCTGACTCAGGGTAACAATCACAGATTATAACGGTAACATTTCAACAGTACAAAATCGACATAGTTGAGTCAAGGAGAGGGTGGCAAATAGTGTAGTCTTGAATCACGTGAGCCAGCCCATGGCGGCGTTGGGGCCTAAGTAGCGATTGGAGTGCCACGCCCATCGCGTAACCTTCCGAAAACTTAGACACCAACGGGGAGTTACAAAAGCAGCTATAGCGCAAGTGATGCCGACACAGCGTAACAATCACAATTTATTACGTTAACGCTTCAACACTACACAATCGACATAGATCAGTCAAGGATGGGGTTGCAGGCTTGAATCACGTGAGCCAGTCATGGCGGCGTTGGGGCCTAAGTAGCGATCGGAGTGCCACGCCCATCGCGTAATCTCCTTATAAATTAGACACCGACAACGAGTTCCACGAGCCGCTGGGGCGCACGTCTTGCTCACAAAGGGGTAACAATCACAATTTATTCCATTAACGTTTCAACACAACACAATCGACATAGTTAAGTCAAGGATGGGGTTGCAGGTTGTGTAGTCTTGAATCACGTGAGCCAGCCCAATGAAGGTGTTGAGGTCGAAGTAGCGATTGGAGTGCCACTCCCATCGCGTAACCTTTCTAAAACTTAGACACCAACGGGGAGTTACAAAAGCAGCTATAGCGCAAGTGATGCCGACACAGCGTAACAATCACAATTTATTACGTTAACGCTTCAACACTACACAATCGACATAGATCAGTCAAGGATGGGGTTGCAGGTAGTGTAGTCTTGAATCACGTGAGCCAGCCATGGCGGCGTTGGGGCCTAAGTAGCGATTGGGGTGCCACTCCCATCGCGAGACATGCTTAGAAATTAGACACCGACGAAGAGTTCCACGAGCCAGCTGGGGCGCACGTCTTGCTGACAAAGGGGTAACAATCACAATTTATTACGTTAACGTTTCGACACTACAAAATCGACAGAGTTAAGTCAAGGATGGGGTTGCAGGTTGTGTAGTCTTGAATCACGTGAGCCGGCCGAATGACGGTGTAGGGGTCTAAGTAGCGATTGGAGTGCCACGCCCATCGCGTCACCTTCTTAGAACTTAGACACCGACGAGGAGTTACACAAGCCCGCTATGTCGCAGGTGATGCAGATAAAGGAATAACAATTCCTATTTATAACGGTAACTTTTGAACACTACAAAACCGACATAGTTAAGTCAAGGATGGGGTTGCAGGTTGTGTAGTCTTGAATCACGTGAGACAACCCAACCACGGTGTTGGGGTCGAAGTAGCGATTGGGGTGCCACTCCCATCGCGAGACATGCTTAGAAATTAGACACCGACGAAGAGTTCCACGAGCCAGCTGGGGCGCACGTCTTGCTGACAAGGGGTAACAATCACAATTTATTACGTTAACGTTTCGACACTACAAAATCGACAGAGTTAAGTCAAGGATGGGGTTGCAGGTTGTGTAGTCTTGAATCACGTGAGCCGGCCGAATGACGGTGTAGGGGTCTAAGTAGCGATTGGAGTGCCACGCCCATCGCGTAACCTACTTAGAACTTAGACACCGACGAGGAGTTACACAAGCCCGCTATGTCGCAGGTGATGCAGATAAAGGAATAACAATTCCTATTTATAACGGTAACTTTTGAACACTACAAAACCGACATAGTTAAGTCAAGGATGGGGTTGCAGGTTGTGTAGTCTTGAATCACGTGAGCCAACCCAACCACGGTGTTGGGGTCGAAGTAGCGATTGGGGTGCCACTCCCATCGCGAGACATGCTTAGAAATTAGACACCGACGAAGAGTTCCACGAGCCAGCTGGGGCGCACGTCTTGCTGACAAAGGGGTAACAATCACAATTTATTACGTTAACGTTTCGACACTACAAAATCGACAGAGTTAAGTCAAGGATGGGGTTGCAGATTGTGTAGTCTTGAATCACGTGAGCCAGCCGAATGACGGTGTAGGGGTCTAAGTAGCGATTGGAGTGCCTCGCCCATCGCGTAACCTACTTAGAACTTAGACACCGACGAGGAGTTACACAAGCCCGCTATGTCGCAGGTGATGCAGATAAAGGAATAACAATTCCTATTTATAACGGTAACTTTTGAACACTACAAAACCGACATAGTTAAGTCAAGGATGGGGTTGCAGGTTGTGTAGTCTTGAATCACGTGAGCCAACCCAACCACGGTGTTGGGGTCGAAGTAGCGATTGGGGTGCCACTCCCATCGCGAGACATGCTTAGAAATTAGACACCGACGAAGAGTTCCACGAGCCAGCTGGGGCGCACGTCTTGCTGACAAAGGGGTAACAATCACAATTTATTACGTTAACGTTTCGACACTACAAAATCGACAGAGTTAAGTCAAGGATGGGGTTGCAGATAGTGTAGTCTTGAATCACGTGAGCCAGCCGAATGACGGTGTAGGGGTCTATGTAGCGATTGGAGTGCCTCGCCCATCGCGTAACCTACTTAGAACTTAGACACCGACGAGGAGTTACACAAGCCCGCTATGTCGCAGGTGATGCAGATAAAGGAATAACAATTCCTATTTATAACGGTAACTTTTGAACACTACAAAACCGACATAGTTAAGTCAAGGATGGGGTTGCAGGTTGTGTAGTCTTGAATCACGTGAGCCAACCCAACCACGGTGTTGGGGTCGAAGTAGCGATTGGGGTGCCACGCCCATCGCGAGACATGCTTAGAAATTAGACACCGACGAAGAGTTACACGAGCCAGCTGGGGCGCACGTCTTGCTGACAAAGGTAACAATCACAATTTATTACGTTAACGTTTCGACACTACAAAATCGACAGAGTTAAGTCAAGGATGGGGTTGCAGGTTGTGTAGTCTTGAATCACGTGAGCCAGCCGAATGACGGTGTAGGGGTCTAAGTAGCGATTGGAGTGCCACGCCCATCGCGTAACCTACTTAGAACTTAGACACCGACGAGGAGTTACACAAGCCCGCTATGGCGCAGGTGATGCAGATAAAGGAATAACAATTCCTATTTATTACGTTAACTTTTGAACACTACAAAATCGACATAGTTAAGTCAAGGATGGGGTTGCAGGTTGTGTAGTCTTGAATCACGTGAGCCAACCCAACCACGGTGTTGGGGTCGAAGTAGCGATTGGAGTGCCACGCCCATCGCGTCACCTTAGAACTTAGACACCGACGAGGAGTTACACAAGCCCGCTATGTCGCAGGTGATGCAGATAAAGGAATAACAATTCCTATTTATAACGGTAACTTTTGAACACTACAAAACCGACATAGTTAAGTCAAGGATGGGGTTGCAGGTTGTGTAGTCTTGAATCACGTGAGCCAACCCAACCACGGTGTTGGGGTCGAAGTAGCGATTGGGGTGCCACTCCCATCGCAAGACATGCTTAGAAATTAGACACCGACGAAGAGTTCCACGAGCCAGCTGGGGCGCACGTCTTGCTGACAAAGGGGTAACAATCACAATTTATTACGTTAACGTTTCGACACTACAAAATCGACAGAGTTAAGTCAAGGATGGGGTTGCAGGTTGTGTAGTCTTGAATCACGTGAGCCGGCCGAATGACGGTGTAGGGTCTAAGTAGCGATTGGAGTGCCTCGCCCATCGCGTAACCTACTTAGAACTTAGACACCGACGAGGAGTTACACAAGCCCGCTATGTCGCAGGTGATGCAGATAAAGGAATAACAATTCCTATTTATAACGGTAACTTTTGAACACTACAAAACCGACATAGTTAAGTCAAGGATGGGGTTGCAGGTTGTGTAGTCTTGAATCACGTGAGCCAACCCAACCACGGTGTTGGGGTCGAAGTAGCGATTGGGGTGCCACTCCCATCGCGAGACATGCTTAGAAATTAGACACCGACGAAGAGTTCCACGAGCCAGCTGGGGCGCACGTCTTGCTGACAAAGGGGTAACAATCACAATTTATTACGTTAACGTTTCGACACTACAAAATCGACAGAGTTAAGTCAAGGATGGGGTTGCAGGTTGTGTAGTCTTGAATCACGTGAGCCAGCCGAATGACGGTGTAGGGTCTAAGTAGCGATTGGAGTGCCACGCCCATCGCGTAACCTACTTAGAACTTAGACACCGACGAGGAGTTACACAAGCCCGCTATGTCGCAGGTGATGCAGATAAAGGAATAACAATTCCTATTTATAACGGTAACTTTTGAACACTACAAAACCGACATAGTTAAGTCAAGGATGGGGTTGCAGGTTGTGTAGTCTTGAATCACGTGAGCCAACCCAACCACGGTGTTGGGGTCGAAGTAGCGATTGGGGTGCCACTCCCATCGCGAGACATGCTTAGAAATTAGACACCGACGAAGAGTTCCACGAGCCAGCTGGGGCGCACGTCTTGCTGACAAAGGGGTAACAATCACAATTTATTACGTTAACGTTTCGACACTACAAAATCGACAGAGTTAAGTCAAGGATGGGGTTGCAGGTTGTGTAGTCTTGAATCACGTGAGCCAGCCGAATGACGGTGTAGGGGTCTAAGTAGCGATTGGAGTGCCACGCCCATCGCGTAACCTACTTAGAACTTAGACACCGACGAGGAGTTACACAAGCCCGCTATGTCGCAGGTGATGCAGATAAAGGAATAACAATTCCTATTTATAACGGTAACTTTTGAACACTACAAAACCGACATAGTTAAGTCAAGGATGGGGTTGCAGGTTGTGTAGTCTTGAATCACGTGAGCCAACCCAACCACGGTGTTGGGGTCGAAGTAGCGATTGGAGTGCCACGCCCATCGCGTAACCTACTTAGAACTTAGACACCGACGAGGAGTTACACAAGCCCGCTATGTCGCAGGTGATGCAGATAAAGGAATAACAATTCCTATTTATAACGGTAACTTTTGAACACTACAAAACCGACATAGTTAAGTCAAGGATGGGGTTGCAGGTTGTGTAGTCTTGAATCACGTGAGCCAACCCAACCACGGTGTTGGGGTCGAAGTAAAGCGATTGGGGTGCCACTCCCATCGCGAGACATGCTTAGAAATTAGACACCGACGAAGAGTTCCACGAGCCAGCTGGGGCGCACGTCTTGCTGACAAAGGTAACAATCACAATTTATTACGTTAACGTTTCGACACTACAAAATCGACATAGTTAAGTCAAGGATGGGGTTGCAGGTTGTGTAGTCTTGAATCACGTGAGCCAACCGAATGACGGTGTGGGGTCTAAGTAGCGATTGGAGTGCCACGCCCATCGCGTAACCTACTTAGAACTTAGACACCGACGAGGAGTTACACAAGCCCGCTATGTCGCAGGTGATGCAGATAAAGGAATAACAATTCCTATTTATAACGGTAACTTTTGAACACTACAAAACCGACATAGTTAAGTCAAGGATGGGGTTGCAGGTTGTGTAGTCTTGAATCACGTGAGCCAACCCAACCACGGTGTTGGGGTCGAAGTAGCGATTGGGGTGCCACTCCCATCGCAAGACATGCTTAGAAATTAGACACCGACGAAGAGTTCCACGAGCCAGCTGGGGCGCACGTCTTGCTGACAAAGGGGTAACAATCACAATTTATTACGTTAACGTTTCGACACTACAAAATCGACAGAGTTAAGTCAAGGATGGGGTTGCAGGTTGTGTAGTCTTGAATCACGTGAGCCGGCCGAATGACGGTGTAGGGGTCTAAGTAGCGATTGGAGTGCCACGCCCATCGCGTAACCTACTTAGAACTTAGACACCGACGAGGAGTTACACAAGCCCGCTATGTCGCAGGTGATGCAGATAAAGGAATAACAATTCCTATTTATAACGGTAACTTTTGAACACTACAAAACCGACATAGTTAAGTCAAGGATGGGGTTGCAGGTTGTGTAGTCTTGAATCACGTGAGCCAACCCAACCACGGTGTTGGGGTCGAAGTAGCGATTGGGGTGCCACTCCCATCGCGAGACATGCTTAGAAATTAGACACCGACGAAGAGTTCCACGAGCCAGCTGGGGCGCACGTCTTGCTGACAAAGGGGTAACAATCACAATTTATTACGTTAACGTTTCGACACTACAAAATCGACATAGTTAAGTCAAGGATGGGGTTGCAGGTTGTGTAGTCTTGAATCACGTGAGCCAGCCGAATGACGGTGTAGGGGTCTAAGTAGCGATTGGAGTGCCACGCCCATCGCGTAACCTACTTAGAACTTAGACACCGACGAGGAGTTACACAAGCCCGCTATGTCGCAGGTGATGCAGATAAAGGAATAACAATTCCTATTTATAACGGTAACTTTTGAACACTACAAAACCGACATAGTTAAGTCAAGGATGGGGTTGCAGGTTGTGTAGTCTTGAATCACGTGAGCCAACCGAATGACGGTGTTGGGGTCGAAGTAGCGATTGGAGTGCCACGCCCATCGCGTAACCTACTTAGAACTTAGACACCGACGAGGAGTTACACAAGCCCGCTATGTCGCAGGTGATGCAGATAAAGGAATAACAATTCCTATTTATAACGGTAACTTTTGAACACTACAAAACCGACATAGTTAAGTCAAGGATGGGGTTGCAGGTTGTGTAGTCTTGAATCACGTGAGCCAACCCAACCACGGTGTTGGGGTCGAAGTAGCGATTGGGGTGCCACTCCCATCGCGAGACATGCTTAGAAATTAGACACCGACGAAGAGTTCCACGAGCCAGCTGGGGCGCACGTCTTGCTGACAAAGGGGTAACAATCACAATTTATTACGTTAACGTTTCGACACTACAAAATCGACAGAGTTAAGTCAAGGATGGGGTTGCAGGTTGTGTAGTCTTGAATCACGTGAGCCAGCCGAATGACGGTGTAGGGGTCTAAGTAGCGATTGGAGTGCCACGCCCATCGCGTAACCTACTTAGAACTTAGACACCGACGAGGAGTTACACAAGCCCGCTATGTCGCAGGTGATGCAGATAAAGGAATAACAATTCCTATTTATAACGGTAACTTTTGAACACTACAAAACCGACATAGTTAAGTCAAGGATGGGGTTGCAGGTTGTGTAGTCTTGAATCACGTGAGCCAACCCAATGACGGTGTTGGGGTCGAAGTAGCGATTGGAGTGCCACGCCCATCGCGTAACCTACTTAGAACTTAGACACCGACGAGGAGTTACACAAGCCCGCTATGTCGCAGGTGATGCAGATAAAGGAATAACAATTCCTATTTATAACGGTAACTTTTGAACACTACAAAACCGACATAGTTAAGTCAAGGATGGGGTTGCAGGTTGTGTAGTCTTGAATCACGTGAGCCAACCCAACCACGGTGTTGGGGTCGAAGTAGCGATTGGGGTGCCACTCCCATCGCGAGACATGCTTAGAAATTAGACACCGACGAAGAGTTCCACGAGCCAGCTGGGGCGCACGTCTTGCTGACAAAGGGGTAACAATCACAATTTATTACGTTAACGTTTCGACACTACAAAATCGACAGAGTTAAGTCAAGGATGGGGTTGCAGGTTGTGTAGTCTTGAATCACGTGAGCCAGCCGAATGACGGTGTAGGGGTCTAAGTAGCGATTGGAGTGCCACGCCCATCGCGTAACCTACTTAGAACTTAGACACCGACGAGGAGTTACACAAGCCCGCTATGTCGCAGGTGATGCAGATAAAGGAATAACAATTCCTATTTATAACGGTAACTTTTGAACACTACAAAACCGACATAGTTAAGTCAAGGATGGGGTTGCAGGTTGTGTAGTCTTGAATCACGTGAGCCAACCCAACCACGGTGTTGGGGTCGAAGTAGCGATTGGAGTGCCACGCCCATCGCGTAACCTACTTAGAACTTAGACACCGACGAGGAGTTACACAAGCCCGCTATGTCGCAGGTGATGCAGATAAAGGAATAACAATTCCTATTTATAACGGTAACTTTTGAACACTACAAAACCGACATAGTTAAGTCAAGGATGGGGTTGCAGGTTGTGTAGTCTTGAATCACGTGAGCCAACCCAACCACGGTGTTGGGGTCGAAGTAGCGATTGGGGTGCCACTCCCATCGCGAGACATGCTTAGAAATTAGACACCGACGAAGAGTTCCACGAGCCAGCTGGGGCGCACGTCTTGCTGACAAAGGGTAACAATCACAATTTATTACGTTAACGTTTCGACACTACAAAATCGACAGAGTTAAGTCAAGGATGGGGTTGCAGGTTGTGTAGTCTTGAATCACGTGAGCCAGCCGAATGACGGTGTAGGGGTCTAAGTAGCGATTGGAGTGCCACGCCCATCGCGTAACCTACTTAGAACTTAGACACCGACGAGGAGTTACACAAGCCCGCTATGTCGCAGGTGATGCAGATAAAGGAATAACAATTCCTATTTATAACGGTAACTTTTGAACACTACAAAACCGACATAGTTAAGTCAAGGATGGGGTTGCAGGTTGTGTAGTCTTGAATCACGTGAGCCAACCCAACCACGGTGTTGGGGTCGAAGTAGCGATTGGAGTGCCACGCCCATCGCGTCACCTACTTAGAACTTAGACACCGACGAGGAGTTACACAAGCCCGCTATGTCGCAGGTGATGCAGATAAAGGAATAACAATTCCTATTTATAACGGTAACTTTTGAACACTACAAAACCGACATAGTTAAGTCAAGGATGGGGTTGCAGGTTGTGTAGTCTTGAATCACGTGAGCCAACCCAACCACGGTGTTGGGGTCGAAGTAGCGATTGGGGTGCCACTCCCATCGCAAGACATGCTTAGAAATTAGACACCGACGAAGAGTTCCACGAGCCAGCTGGGGCGCACGTCTTGCTGACAAAGGGGTAACAATCACAATTTATTACGTTAACGTTTCGACACTACAAAATCGACAGAGTTAAGTCAAGGATGGGGTTGCAGGTTGTGTAGTCTTGAATCACGTGAGCCAGCCGAATGACGGTGTAGGGGTCTAAGTAGCGATTGGAGTGCCACGCCCATCGCGTAACCTACTTAGAACTTAGACACCGACGAGGAGTTACACAAGCCCGCTATGTCGCAGGTGATGCAGATAAAGGAATAACAATTCCTATTTATAACGGTAACTTTTGAACACTACAAAACCGACATAGTTAAGTCAAGGATGGGGTTGCAGGTTGTGTAGTCTTGAATCACGTGAGCCAACCGAATGACGGTGTTGGGGTCGAAGTAGCGATTGGAGTGCCACGCCCATCGCGTAACCTACTTAGAACTTAGACACCGACGAGGAGTTACACAAGCCCGCTATGTCGCAGGTGATGCAGATAAAGGAATAACAATTCCTATTTATAACGGTAACTTTTGAACACTACAAAACCGACATAGTTAAGTCAAGGATGGGGTTGCAGGTTGTGTAGTCTTGAATCACGTGAGCCAACCCAACCACGGTGTTGGGGTCGAAGTAGCGATTGGGGTGCCACTCCCATCGCGAGACATGCTTAGAAATTAGACACCGACGAAGAGTTCCACGAGCCAGCTGGGGCGCACGTCTTGCTGACAAAGGGGTAACAATCACAATTTATTACGTTAACGTTTCGACACTACAAAATCGACAGAGTTAAGTCAAGGATGGGGTTGCAGGTTGTGTAGTCTTGAATCACGTGAGCCAGCCGAATGACGGTGTAGGGGTCTAAGTAGCGATTGGAGTGCCACGCCCATCGCGTAACCTACTTAGAACTTAGACACCGACGAGGAGTTACACAAGCCCGCTATGTCGCAGGTGATGCAGATAAAGGAATAACAATTCCTATTTATAACGGTAACTTTTGAACACTACAAAACCGACATAGTTAAGTCAAGGATGGGGTTGCAGGTTGTGTAGTCTTGAATCACGTGAGCCAACCCAACCACGGTGTTGGGGTCGAAGTAGCGATTGGAGTGCCACGCCCATCGCGTAACCTACTTAGAACTTAGACACCGACGAGGAGTTACACAAGCCCGCTATGTCGCAGGTGATGCAGATAAAGGAATAACAATTCCTATTTATAACGGTAACTTTTGAACACTACAAAACCGACATAGTTAAGTCAAGGATGGGGTTGCAGGTTGTGTAGTCTTGAATCACGTGAGCCAACCCAACCACGGTGTTGGGGTCGAAGTAGCGATTGGGGTGCCACTCCCATCGCGAGACATGCTTAGAAATTAGACACCGACGAAGAGTTCCACGAGCCAGCTGGGGCGCACGTCTTGCTGACAAAGGGGTAACAATCACAATTTATTACGTTAACGTTTCGACACTACAAAATCGACAGAGTTAAGTCAAGGATGGGGTTGCAGGTTGTGTAGTCTTGAATCACGTGAGCCGGCCGAATGACGGTGTAGGGGTCTAAGTAGCGATTGGAGTGCCTCGCCCATCGCGTAACCTACTTAGAACTTAGACACCGACGAGGAGTTACACAAGCCCGCTATGTCGCAGGTGATGCAGATAAAGGAATAACAATTCCTATTTATAACGGTAACTTTTGAACACTACAAAACCGACATAGTTAAGTCAAGGATGGGGTTGCAGGTTGTGTAGTCTTGAATCACGTGAGCCAACCCAACCACGGTGTTGGGGTCGAAGTAGCGATTGGGGTGCCACTCCCATCGCGAGACATGCTTAGAAATTAGACACCGACGAAGAGTTCCACGAGCCAGCTGGGGCGCACGTCTTGCTGACAAAGGGGTAACAATCACAATTTATTACGTTAACGTTTCGACACTACAAAATCGACAGAGTTAAGTCAAGGATGGGGTTGCAGATAGTGTAGTCTTGAATCACGTGAGCCAGCCGAATGACGGTGTAGGGTCTAAGTAGCGATTGGAGTGCCTCGCCCATCGCGTAACCTACTTAGAACTTAGACACCGACGAGGAGTTACACAAGCCCGCTATGTCGCAGGTGATGCAGATAAAGGAATAACAATTCCTATTTATAACGGTAACTTTTGAACACTACAAAACCGACATAGTTAAGTCAAGGATGGGGTTGCAGGTTGTGTAGTCTTGAATCACGTGAGCCAACCCAACCACGGTGTTGGGGTCGAAGTAGCGATTGGGGTGCCACTCCCATCGCGAGACATGCTTAGAAATTAGACACCGACGAAGAGTTCCACGAGCCAGCTGGGGCGCACGTCTTGCTGACAAAGGGGTAACAATCACAATTTATTACGTTAACGTTTCGACACTACAAAATCGACAGAGTTAAGTCAAGGATGGGGTTGCAGATGTGTAGTCTTGAATCACGTGAGCCGGCCGAATGACGGTGTAGGGGTCTATGTAGCGATTGGAGTGCCTCGCCCATCGCGTAACCTACTTAGAACTTAGACACCGACGAGGAGTTACACAAGCCCGCTATGTCGCAGGTGATGCAGATAAAGGAATAACAATTCCTATTTATAACGGTAACTTTTGAACACTACAAAACCGACATAGTTAAGTCAAGGATGGGGTTGCAGGTTGTGTAGTCTTGAATCACGTGAGCCAACCCAACCACGGTGTTGGGGTCGAAGTAGCGATTGGGGTGCCACTCCCATCGCGAGACATGCTTAGAAATTAGACACCGACGAAGAGTTCCACGAGCCAGCTGGGGCGCACGTCTTGCTGACAAAGGGGTAACAATCACAATTTATTACGTTAACGTTTCGACACTACAAAATCGACAGAGTTAAGTCAAGGATGGGGTTGCAGGTTGTGTAGTCTTGAATCACGTGAGCCAGCCGAATGACGGTGTAGGGGTCTATGTAGCGATTGGAGTGCCTCGCCCATCGCGTAACCTACTTAGAACTTAGACACCGACGAGGAGTTACACAAGCCCGCTATGTCGCAGGTGATGCAGATAAAGGAATAACAATTCCTATTTATAACGGTAACTTTTGAACACTACAAAACCGACATAGTTAAGTCAAGGATGGGGTTGCAGGTTGTGTAGTCTTGAATCACGTGAGCCAACCCAACCACGGTGTTGGGGTCGAAGTAGCGATTGGAGTGCCACGCCCATCGCGTCACCTACTTAGAACTTAGACACCGACGAGGAGTTACACAAGCCCGCTATGTCGCAGGTGATGCAGATAAAGGAATAACAATTCCTATTTATAACGGTAACTTTTGAACACTACAAAACCGACATAGTTAAGTCAAGGATGGGGTTGCAGGTTGTGTAGTCTTGAATCACGTGAGCCAACCCAACCACGGTGTTGGGGTCGAAGTAGCGATTGGGGTGCCACTCCCATCGCGAGACATGCTTAGAAATTAGACACCGACGAAGAGTTCCACGAGCCAGCTGGGGCGCACGTCTTGCTGACAAAGGGGTAACAATCACAATTTATTACGTTAACGTTTCGACACTACAAAATCGACAGAGTTAAGTCAAGGATGGGGTTGCAGGTTGTGTAGTCTTGAATCACGTGAGCCGGCCGAATGACGGTGTAGGGGTCTAAGTAGCGATTTGCCACGCCCATCGCGTCACCTACTTAGAACTTAGACACCGACGAGGAGTTACACAAGCCCGCTATGTCGCAGGTGATGCAGATAAAGGAATAACAATTCCTATTTATAACGGTAACTTTTGAACACTACAAAACCGACATAGTTAAGTCAAGGATGGGGTTGCAGGTTGTGTAGTCTTGAATCACGTGAGCCAGCCGAATGACGGTGTAGGGGTCTAAGTAGCGATTGGAGTGCCACGCCCATCGCGTAACCTACTTAGAACTTAGACACCGACGAGGAGTTACACAAGCCCGCTATGTCGCAGGTGATGCAGATAAAGGAATAACAATTCCTATTTATAACGGTAACTTTTGAACACTACAAAACCGACATAGTTAAGTCAAGGATGGGGTTGCAGGTTGTGTAGTCTTGAATCACGTGAGCCAACCCAACCACGGTGTTGGGGTCGAAGTAGCGATTGGGGTGCCACTCCCATCGCAAGACATGCTTAGAAATTAGACACCGACGAAGAGTTCCACGAGCCAGCTGGGGCGCACGTCTTGCTGACAAAGGGGTAACAATCACAATTTATTACGTTAACGTTTCGACACTACAAAATCGACAGAGTTAAGTCAAGGATGGGGTTGCAGATAGTGTAGTCTTGAATCACGTGAGCCAGCCGAATGACGGTGTAGGGGTCTATGTAGCGATTGGAGTGCCTCGCCCATCGCGTAACCTACTTAGAACTTAGACACCGACGAGGAGTTACACAAGCCCGCTATGTCGCAGGTGATGCAGATAAAGGAATAACAATTCCTATTTATAACGGTAACTTTTGAACACTACAAAACCGACATAGTTAAGTCAAGGATGGGGTTGCAGGTTGTGTAGTCTTGAATCACGTGAGCCAACCCAACCACGGTGTTGGGGTCGAAGTAGCGATTGGGGTGCCACTCCCATCGCGAGACATGCTTAGAAATTAGACACCGACGAAGAGTTCCACGAGCCAGCTGGGGCGCACGTCTTGCTGACAAAGGGGTAACAATCACAATTTATTACGTTAACGTTTCGACACTACAAAATCGACAGAGTTAAGTCAAGGATGGGGTTGCAGGTTGTGTAGTCTTGAATCACGTGAGCCGGCCGAATGACGGTGTAGGGGTCTAAGTAGCGATTGGAGTGCCTCGCCCATCGCGTAACCTACTTAGAACTTAGACACCGACGAGGAGTTACACAAGCCCGCTATGTCGCAGGTGATGCAGATAAAGGAATAACAATTCCTATTTATAACGGTAACTTTTGAACACTACAAAACCGACATAGTTAAGTCAAGGATGGGGTTGCAGGTTGTGTAGTCTTGAATCACGTGAGCCAACCCAACCACGGTGTTGGGGTCGAAGTAGCGATTGGGGTGCCACTCCCATCGCGAGACATGCTTAGAAATTAGACACCGACGAAGCGTTTCACGAGCCAGCTGGGGCGCACGTCTTGCTGACAAAGGGGTAACAATCACAATTTATTACGTTAACGTTTCGACACTACAAAATCGACAGAGTTAAGTCAAGGATGGGGTTGCAGATTGTGTAGTCTTGAATCACGTGAGCCAGCCGAATGACGGTGTTGAGGTCTAAGTAGCGATTGGAGTGCCACGCCCATCGCGAGACATGCTTAGAACTTAGACACCGACGAGGAGTTACACAAGCCCGCTATGTCGCAGGTGATACAGATAAAGGAATAACAATTCCTATTTATAACGGTAACTTTTGAACACTACAAAATCGACATAGTTAAGTCAAGGATGGGGTTGCAGGTTGTGTAGTCTTGAATCACGTGAGCCAACCCAACCACGGTGTTGGGGTCGAAGTAGCGATTGGAGTGCCACGCCCATCGCGAGACATGCTTAGAAATTAGACACTGACGAAGAGTTCCACGAGCCAGCTGGGGCGCACGTCTTGCTGACAAGGGGTAACAATCACAATTTATTACGTTAACGTTTCGACACTACAAAATCGACATAGATCAGTCGAGGAGGGGGTTGCAGATAGTGTAGTCTTGAATCACGTGAGCCAGCCGAATGACGGTGTAGGGGTGTAAGTAGCGATTGGAGTGCCACGCCCATCGCGAGACATGCTTAGAACTTAGACACCGACGAGAAGTTACACAAGCCCGCTATGTCGCAGGTGATACAGATAAAGGAATAACAATTCCTATTTATAACGGTAACTTTTGAACACAACAAAATCGACATAGTTAAGTCAAGGATGGGGTTGCAGGTTGTGTAGTCTTGAATCACGTGAGCCAACCCAACCACGGTGTTGGGGTCGAAGTAGCGATTGGAGTGCCACGCCCATCGCGAGACATGCTTAGAAATGAGACACCGACGAAGAGTTCCACGAGCCAGCTGGGGCGCACGTCTTGCTGACAAAGGGTAACAATCACAATTTATTACGTTAACGTTTCGACACTACAAAATCGACATAGATCAGTCAAGGAGGGGTTGCAGATAGTGTAGTCTTGAATCACGTGAGCCAGCCGAATGACGGTGTAGGGGTCTAAGTAGCGATTGGAGTGCCACGCCCATCGCGAGACATGCTTAGAACTTAGACACCGACGAGAAATTACACAAGCCCGCTATGTCGCAGGTGATACAGATGTCCAGGGTGTATAGCGGCCCTAATTCAGATACACCTGAACCAAACGACGCCCTGATCCAGGAAATCCTAGATCCAGGAGTCAGGTTCAGGTTGGCGTGTACCTAGTGAAATCCCTCTTGGTTCGATTAACCTCGGGGAACCGTCCACCAGTGTTGATTTGTCCAAGGGAGTGTGCTCTTGCTTCTCCAACCAGAAACTAGGTCTGAATCCAGGAAAACTTCTTGAAACTCTAGGATCAGACACTGATATCCAGGATCAGGGTTCCACACGCTCCACACAGTAATAAACCAGCAATAAACCAAATACAGAGTTCTTTACGTCACAATATGCAGGGTCCTTGTTATTTATAGCTGTGGACTAGGCTACAACGCCGGTATCAATCGAAGCATCACATTCAGGGTAACTGACAAATTCGAAACACTCACAACGCAAAGCGCACCACCCTCCGATGAGGGAAATCCACACGCAAGCTCACCACGTAGGTCTTCGTCTCACACAGCACTCTTCGTTCACGGCTCGAGGTGTCGAATGCCGACCCAGACACCTTCAAACTCCAGTATATGAAATGGACAAGCTCGCGCTCGCCCAACTAGTATATGAAATAGGTCGGGCTTACTCC
The DNA here is from genome assembly GCA_011947335.1 of Phytophthora constricta. Lineage (NCBI taxonomy): Eukaryota > Oomycota > Peronosporomycetes > Peronosporales > Peronosporaceae > Phytophthora > Phytophthora constricta. The sequence continues at coordinate 833 of JAAVTI010001100.1, read as the reverse complement.
TGGGACTGCGACGTCCTGGACCCCAACCTAGCTTGACGCGACAACAGGTTGGAGCTTCACGTCGGCTCTTTGCGGCTGCACGCGATCCACAACAGGATAACAGACTCTTTACTACCTGTGGGGTACAAAGCAAACCGAACTCTGTTTAGTTTAGCACTAGCGTACTTCTCTCGTGTTCTTTGTGTGATGTGGACCACCTCATTTGACTTCACTGACTTACACTTGTTTTCACTATGGGGGTGAATCTGGGTGCACCCCTCATTGTTCAACGGCGACTCTTCGGCCAAGATATGGAAAGATCTTGGCCGACTCTTCACGATTGGCATTCTGATTCAGGGATTCAGGCCATTTTGACTTTGGATCCAGGGAATTCAGGAATGCATCTGTGGTGAAGTGCATATGGAAAATCCAGCGAGAAAGATCGCAGATCGAAGAACGCAAAACGAAGATCGCAGAACGAAGATCGCAGATCGCAGATCGATATGTGAAGATTCGCGGGAAGGAAACAGGATGGGTAAGTGGACAAAGACGGAACAAGAATCAAGTAAACGTATGGTTGTAGGAGAGTAAGGAGATATCAGACACTTAGGGATAACAACACCAGTCGCTCTTCGACCCCAACACCTTCATTGGCTGGCTCACGTGATTCAAGACTACACCCCCTGCAACCCCATCATTGACTGAACTCTGTCGATTTTGTAGTGTTGAAGCGTTAACGTAATAAATTGTGATTGTTACGCTGTGTCAGCACCTGCGCCATAGCGGGCTTGTGTAACTCCTCGTCGGTGTCTAAGTTCTAAGAAGGTTACGCGATAGGCGTGGCACTTCAATCG
>JAAVTI010000010.1:0-185627 GCA_011947335.1 Phytophthora constricta | reverse complement strand
ATCAACTGCCCCGGTCTGGACTGACTGCCACTGCCATCGACTGCCAACTGCATTGTGGCAGTTGGCAGTTCTGCGCGGACCTCAACTGCTTCTAGATTCTCCCCATACTGAGGACTATATACTCGTAGACGCTACCATTAGTTTGGCAATTGAAATTACTGTCGGACGAGCGCGTTCAGTCCGGCAATCATGAATAAGTAGTTCATAGCAATTCATCCATCTCCAAGAAGTGCCGTATCGAGCAGATGGAAGGTGTATTTGGCAAATAAACAAAAACAGCCCTGCTGTGATCCGTGCTACTGGCAAACAAGAAAAACGTCTACAAACGCGGTGCACAGCAGAAGTATACCGCTATCTAGATGATGTGGAGTTCACTAAGTTTACGTAAACCCTCTGGAGTGGTGGAGATACTGCAGCGCTCAATTCTATATGGCACTACTTGCCAGAAAATGGCTCGCCTGCGTGGCTACATCAGTGCCCTCCGAACGGGCGTTCTCGACGGCCGAAAACCTTGTGACGTCAAAGCGGGGCGCTCTGGAACCGTCAACGGTTCGTGACTTGATTTTCATCTACGAAAACTTTGTTTATCCTGCATGGACAGCACGGTCAAAAGTTAGCAAAGCAAAATGCAACAACGACGACCGAGCCTAGTAATTTCATCCAAAGGTACAGTGGCAGCTTAATGACTCTACCGTTTGTGCTGCCGTGGAGTTCCTCTGCACCTTGATGCTGCCTTCTTGGGTATTCTGGCAAACATTTTGGTCGTGTACGTGTTTGAGTGCACCCCAGGATTCACGTCTTCTTGCGCCACACCCGAGCCTCACCGTGTCGAAAGCCCGCGGTCTGCACGCATTCGTCAGCAACAGCCTCCGCTTCGTCCAGTCTCGGCCAGCGCCGCAATTCCACGGCGGCTAAAAGTGCGGCGGCCAATGCGCAGGTCGAGGCCACGTGCGGCTCTCGCTGCAGCACCGGGCTCGTGGTCTTCGACAAGGACGACATGCGCATCGACTTCACACTCATGTGGGGCGGCTGAGTCGCGTCGTAGGCCTGGGAGGTCGAGATGACCACGGGTTTGCCCGAGTGTGAGATGCTGCTAGCCGCCATGGGATACGACTGGATCCGCTGCTCCATTAGACCAAGGGCGCGCTGTGCTGCACGACCACGGGCAAGCTCTACAAGCTCGCGGTCAAGGCGCTGGTGGCCGAGGGCATGCGCCAGTCCAACGACACACCCAGGTGCTTCAGTGTGTCGATCGTGCGCTGGCGGTCGTCCGTGGTGCACACGGCGATCTTCATGTCAATCTTCTTGGGAGACGGGATGTTGCCGAGCGAGCGGATCTTGAGCATGGGTCGGGTATATTCCACGCGGCAGCGCTCGAGACTTGCGCTGCGGACTGTGTTGGCTAGTTGATGTCCTTTGTATGGCGTAATGTACGACATTCAAAAATCCGCGCCATTCCGTTATACAGGTTCAATATGATGTTCAGTAGGATAACTGAGATATTTACAGGCGGTCGGCGGCCGTCGGCGGCCCACTGCCAGCTGCCTCTTGATACTGCCCGGCAGTTGGCACCGGACGTTGGCAGCTCTACCTCCGACTTCCTCCGACCTACACATAAAAACGACAATAGACGGGGTGTCACGCACGCGATCCTATCACCGCTACGCGAAGAACCCTGAACGAGGAGGCTCGCTTCGCTCACCCTTGGCATGACCCTAAGTCCGCTACGGCTCGCAAGCATCGCCTCCGCTTCCGTGCTTGCTTCGCTCGCTCTGAAACAAACTCTAAGCCCGCTGCGACTCGCAAGCTTCGCCTCCGCTTGCTAGAGCGTCCATGACATCCGTCCCCAAGGCTCCGACCAATCGGGATCATCCCATGCCCTTTTGACTTGGCTACAGTATGAATATCGAAGTGATAGCGAGTCGAGATTTGACGATATGCTCCGACCGCGTCTCACTAGAAGTTTGTATTGGGACTACGACACGACGGTCGGAGGATTGATCATATTCATCCATAACCCTCCTAAAAACAGATTTTTAGTACCCTAACCCGCGCATTAAGGTTGTCTCCACCGCGTAGCCCCAAATGTGGCCGCAAATCAGAAAAATACCGCATTTGGGGTTAGCCGCAAATCTATCGGTTCCCACCGCGCTGCCACAAACACGCACCTTTTCGCGACTCTTGGAGAGGAAGGCATTGGTAGAAAATGGCGTCAAGCGACGACGAGCTTGCCTCACTCAGCATCATCGCCGACGGCGACGAACAGCAGCAGGAAGAGGAGGAGGATGACGAACGAGGGGGACGACGACGACGAGGCGGAGAGACTTGGAGTTAGCGACGACGATGAGGTGCGAGAGTGTTAAATAGAACGGATGATGCGTGCTTATTCTCACACTGCATGATAGGCCTTCTTACTCCTGCTATTAGCAGCACAGAAGACACCAGCGAAGCGCAAGAGGGGAGGCTCCGTTTCAGGCAAGGCTGCTAACATCCAGCGGGACTTTGAGGATGCACATAATCGGCTATGGAAAAAACTACTTCGCGGAGAGACCGCTTTTCCCTGAAAAATATTTTCGTCGCCGCTATCGCATGCGGATCGCTCTTTTCAAACGGGACATGAGAGCAGTCGTGGATAGCGACCCTGATTTTCAGCAACGCGTTGACGCATTGGGTAAGAAGGGAATTTCGCCTCTACAAAAGTGCTGCGCGGCGATGCGAATGTTGGGATATGGTTGCGGTGCAGACTCGTTGGATGACAACCTGTGCATGGCCGAGAGCACCATTATATCCTATACAAAAAGTTTTGCGAAGCGGTGATTAACGAGTTTGAGGAACGGTATCTGCGCGAACCTACCCGGCAAGATATTGAGCTGCAGCTTAACCTTTCAGCGACCAGAGGATTTCCAGGCTGCATTGGTTTAGATTGCATGCATTGGATGTGGGAGATGTGCCCTTATGCACTTAAAGGGCAGTTCTCTGGAAAGGAAGGCAAACCTTCGATAGTGCTCGAGGTTGTAGCCTATTATCGATTGTGGATTTGGCATTTTGGTTCAGCGGGCTCAAATAATGGTAAGGAAATGAGCAACAATTTTGTGCATCGGAGAAAACATTCGAACGTCTTGTGGTTCGCAGATATTAACATTGTTGACTCTTCCCCATTAATTACTCGCCACGCTATTCAATGTGACGTGTATGACGGGTTTTCATACGAGCTATCTGGAAAAACTTTTCAGCAGCTATATTACCTCGTCGACGGAATATACCCAGACTATGCGTGTTTCGTGCCCAATATTTCGAAGCCAGCTTCACCAAAGGAGAAGTATTTTGCAAAGCAGCAAGAGGGGGCACGAAAAGACGTTGAGCGAACATTTGAGTCTTGCAGAAAAGATTTCGTGTATTAAAAATGCCTAGCCAGATGTGGTATGCAGAGGACATGCTTTCGGTCATCAAAGCATGCGTCATCCTCCACAATATGATAATCGAAGATGAATGGGGAGTCGACGACCTGGAGGATCTACCAGATGAGGCTACCACGTAGAGACAACCAGCAGAGTGAGAAACAATGAGGAACGAATCAGGGAAGAACGTCTGGACGTGGATGGATTCATTGCTCAATGACTTCAAATCCAGTCCGAGCCCAGACATGTTGCGCTGAAGGCAGCTCTCACAGATAATCTGTGGAGCCTGAAGGGAAAACAACTGCGTTAGTATGAGGTGCTCGGTCGTAATGGGCATTCACTACTGTGCTTACCAATAGGTGACGTATTTTCGTTGTCGGCAATGTTTTCACCAGTCCCATTACTCGTCACGCCATCAGCAACACGAGATTGTACTTCCATCTGCTCTAAAGTTCGCCGCTTTTCAAGCGTCGAATTCGCACAGAGTCTTCATCTAAGCCATCAAGCTTGGCGAAAATGACTTTGTTTTGCTCACGTTCTTGAAGTATTGAAACGCGTAGTTCCTCGAGATCTGCCTTTCGCTTTGAAGTCATCGCAATCTCCACAGCTGTGTCAGCCATTCGTTGATTGCTTGCCTCAAGAGATCGTGCAGCTTTTCTTTTTGGATTCCGTCTGTTCGTTCTGTCCCCTCATTGCCAGACGATGCTGAAGGCAACACTACGGTTGCGTTGCTGTCATAACTAGGACAAACACGCTTTTTACTGGGTCGTGTGTTGCTGCTGGCGTCAGGAAGTGTCATCCATTTAGGCTCAGTTCGAAGCTCTCGCCATGCTTCTAGGTAGTCGAACTCGGCTCCTTGTTGCCGTTCATACATCGTAATGGCGTCGTCCACACGATCCTCGTCCGTCTTACCACTTTGATTTAGCACTTTGATAGAGGCAACGCACCCACAGAACTTCCCTACTGCGAGGCGAAGCAGCTTCCAGTGTTCGATACGGCACTCAAGTGGCGCTCGTAGCGGACTTGACGGCGGTGACGAAGCTCGTTGTACTTGGCAGTCACTCGCTCCCAAAACTGATTGCCGGACTGGTCCGTGCCAGTGATGGCGTCGTTCGACACCATCACCCATGCCCTTGCGAGCGCCTTGTTTTCCGAGGAAATCCATTCGGCCCGCGAGCAGTGGTCTTACTTCCGCTGCTCGCTGATGCCATCGATGTCACCTGGTCAGGCGTACGTGAGCGGCAAATATAAAGTAAGCTCGCAGGGATCTTCGAAAGGCGCGAAAGATGTCCAACGAATGTGTCTCCGTACCAGGTACAACGCGGGGATTGATATGCCAAAGCTAGCCGGACACGCTTCGGATGTGGCTGGCCCCATACCCGACAGCAAATTGGCGCCGTTTGGGCCCTGATGGGGTTGAATATGTGTCCAGCCTAGTTTGAGGTCTGCGGTGGAAATATCTAGTCGTAAAATATTTGATATATGACGGCCGCAGTCGCAATTTGGGGCCGCGGTGGAGACAACCTAAAGCCGCATTAAACGTCACTCCTAAAACGGAGTTTAATCGCCTATCTGTTTTAGGCGATCAAACTTTTCTAGAGTTTTACGTTTTTGTTTTAGTTTTATGCCGCCCTCATTAGACAACTTCAACGTGCTAATTGGACAACCTCGCGGTTTGAAACTCGGCGAGATCTTGAGAAGGCGCGAAAATCCGCGGGCTTCCGCTTGCGAATCACTTTCGGATTCGCAGCGCGGTAGGTAAGCGGATTGTATGTGTAGCAGTCGCGTTCAACAAGCTAACCCCTTCATGTTGCAGCGTAATGACTCCGACCAAGACGACGAAGAGGGCCTGCAGCGAAGCCGGTCTCTCGCCAAGCCCAGGCCTTGCCGCCAAGCGGGAGGGAATTCACAAGCGCTTGCGGGCGTCCTTGCCCGCCAGGTTAGATCAAGCCACCAAATCTAGTTTGCGCCGTTCTCCAAGTAAGGGTGCCGTGGGTATCCGACCCAACACGCACCCGTCCACGCCGAAGGCTCTCCCGACAGATGATGAGTCTCGCATCCCTCGCACTCCAAGTAACGCCTGGACTTGTGTCAGCGTCAAGGCGGGCGACCGTGAGGTGATATGCCTCGATGGGTGCAGTGACACTTGCAGCAAGTCCAGCAACTCACCTGCTTCTACGTTCGCTTCGACTTCCACGCAGAGTGGATACCCATCAGATTGTACGAGGCGGCTGTCGATAGAGGCGCGTCTGCCTGATGATGCGGTGTTGCAGACGAGAGGAGCTCACAGGAGACGCTCACTCAGTCTCTGCCCGGTTCTCCGACTGTTGATGACAGTTTCGTATCGCCTACTGCCTCTCAAGATGACAGTCACTTGCCCGATTGGCAGCCTGCACATTGGCCCGGGTATGTGGACTGTATCCATAAGCAGTCAAATTTGGAGAGCTGTGTGTTCAAGCCTGTCCAAGACAAGAAACGTTGCCGTTGCGCCCGACGATGCTGCGCGCTTACGTGCAGCAACGCGATGGATAATCGTTTCTGCACAAGTACCAATTGCAACTTCGGAGGGGACTGCGGAAATGCGCTACAGGAAAATCCGAATCTTGTGTTGCGCGAGGACAGTCGAAAGGGGGAGCACGGCATCAAGACACTGGGATACATTCAGGGGGGCAGCGGTCGGCCAGTATTTCGGGCACTTCATGGGTGTGTCCGATGTTCCGAGTCGGGCGGCGGGCGATAACGGGTACCGGATGCTGTTGGAGATCCCTACGGCGGATGGTAGATCCGTTGTTCTGGACGTATTGTGGTGTGGTGGCAAGATGAGGTTCGTTAACCACCATTGCGACCCAAACTGTCGATTTGAGGAGGTACAAGTCGGAGGGCATCTAACGGTGGTGGCAGTGACGCAGCGGGACGTATCACCAGGCGAGGAACTCACTACGTCGTGTGGTAACCAACTGTGGTTCGTCTGTCGGTGCGGTTGGTCGGGCTGCCAGCACCGCTACCTACAGCACCTTTGAATGCGAGTGTTGTTGAAGATGGTGACGATGCTTACAGTGAGGGCCAGTATTAGTTCAGTGGTGCTTTTACTTAGTCTTCGTATGCTCTACTGCCATAATTCATTTCATACGAAAAGCAAGTGTGTTCTCTCCGGTCACTTCGACTTTTGCAGAGAAGTAGAGAATCAGAGAATATGGCGAAGGTAGGTCGAGCCACTTTCGATATGTTTTTGAGTACGGTGCCATTGAGTTAACGCAGACGTTGAGTGTGTTGTCATTGTGCAGAAGGGAAGGCAGTCCGGCTATAGGAACTACAGCCATCACGAGATCGTCATGCTGTGCTTGATCGTGAAGGAGCTAAAGCCGCTCGGCGCCAATCACTGGGAGCGAGTAAAGCAGGTGTATGACTACGGCCGACCGAGAAACTGGCCTGATCGAGACGCGGACTCACTCAAGCGCAAATTCAAGGACCTTGCAGCCACTGCGAAGCCGACGGGAAGGGCGGCGATGCCCGTTCACGTGGCCTTGGCGAAGGAAGTGAATAGGGCGATGGACGAGCACACATCCACGCAAACCATGGACGACGGGATGGATGAGGGAGATGACGACGTGGCGCTGCTAAAGCAAGTTGCCGCGGCTGCTCGAGTCGAGGCCGATCGGACTATGAAGAAAGTGAAGTCGATGGGGGCGGGTAGACGTGCATCGAGGGGGGTGGAGGAGTCTTCAAATGGAGGCGAGAGTGAGGAAGAGTCCGCGGCCACAGAGAGTATGGCCGCCACCCTAGAACTGACAGCGGCAGCTCCGTATGGCAGCCACGAGGTTGGTACAGAGTCGAATCTCGCGAGTCCACGGGTGCCTGGTATCATTTTGCGCCGCGACGGGACTACCTTGGACGCGGCACTGGCAGCAGATTTGGAGCTGTCAGACGACTCGACGCCCGAGGAGGGCGCCACTGAAGAAGAGAAAACGAGCGAAGTGATTATCGACGGAGCTTCCGCAGACGTCGCGAGAGAGAGTGCGAGCCCCCGAGGGCCCGCTACAGAAGGCCAGCCTCCGATTCCGCATACTACCTTGAGCCCGCCAATAGATCTGACCCAACCGAAGCGCACGAAATCTGGTGCGCGGACGACAGCGACCAGCCCATCTAATGACCTCTACACTGCGAAGCGGCCACACCGTCTGCTGATGCGCGAGAAAAAAGGCAGCGTCCAAGTTGTCGACACCATCCGCTCGATTGTGAGGCCAGGACCTCAGAGCATTCAGGGACAATATTGCACTCGTGGCCAAGAGAACGTTGGGGATGCCTCGGCACAGTCTGGCGATAGCACATACACCAAGACGAGCGAGTGCGCACCGCCCGCAAGCTGTCAGACATGGAAAAAGTCTAGCGGCCGTTGAACAGCAGCAGACTTCGGGCAGGAGCGAGATTATGGAAATGATGCTCCTCTTCAGAGAGGAGTCGGAAAGGAAGGAGTCTGCAGAAGCCAAGCGACGCTGTCAGCAACGCCTGGAACGAGAGGCAACCGAACGACGCGAACGAGAAGATCGAGATCGCGCTCGCCGCGAAGAGATGGAGGCAGCTGAATTCAGACGTCAGCGTGAGCTGGACGTCGCTAAGTAGGAGCGTGAAGAGCACCTCAGAGCCGAGAATGCAGCTCAAGCGCTGCGTGCTGAGCAGTGGGAACGAGAAAGAGAAAAGAACCGTCGACGCTTCGAGCAGCGTCTGGAGCTCGACCGCGAAGAGGCCAAGAACCGTCATGAACAGATGATGTTGCTCTTCTCATCGATGGAGAAGAAGTGAGAGAATGCATCTTGTTGACCGATAGCTTTTCATTTGAAACTCAATCTAGCTACTGGTTATCCTCAACACCGTAAAAGAACGTAGTTCGAATCTCGCTGATCCCTAGAGATCGCACTCGATAATTGGACAGTCTGAACAGATTGTCCAAGCGTAGCGACCTCTTCTCTTTGTCCGGAGGTAGAGGGTGCAACAAACGCTTGTACACCTTATCCACTGAGCCCCAGCAGCCTGTCTGATGGAAGTTATCGCGGCGGACAGGATCTTGGCGGAGCTCCGTACTGACGGCACAAGTCGGCCGAGATCGCCCTCCTTTAAGGGCGTCAGAATACGACCAGTCATATGACCCGAACACGGGAACGCACTATCGGGCCACGATGCCGTACCTCTGATCCGGGCAAAGACTAACATCGAGCAAGTTCTCGCGGAACTCTACGCAGTTTTCCGCATCGTTCCAGCTGCCTGGGCAATTGTGTTTTGCCCAGACAATAAGTCCATCTGCACTGAAGCAGAGAGGCCTGTGACGAACACGCCGTGCAGCCAGCCGTTGTAAAATGCATTCTGTTCATCAGGATCGGCTGGTTGCAACACCTCCTGAGCACACCAGACACACATACACACATGTCAATTCGTCACGATATCCCCCATGTGAAGCATGCCTACAACCACCTTCATGTTCTTCCCGTCGATGAAGCCCCACGTAAAATGTAGCAAGGGCTCACGCAGCTCTGTCAGCTTTGCAAGTGCCTTCTCTGACGTGTCAGAGAGGGCTACGAAATCCGCGCTGGCGCGAAGCTCTTTAGCGCTTGGCCAAGAGCATCTTCTGCGGCGTTGAGCACCCGACTCAGCGTCGCAGGCGGAGCCCCGAAAAACATGCACGCCATTTTTGCATGTAGTGAGTCCACGTAGAAAACGAGAATAACTGCAAGAGCCTGATGCTTGAACTTAAGCCGACGCGGCCTGCCACCTTTGGGGCTGACTACCGGGAGGCGGTAGTACCTCGAAAACTGTCGGAGCAGCGAGCCGAACGAAGACCTAAACAGATAATAACACATTTAAAGGTGAGTCAGGTATTTAACTACGGCTTCGTGCACAGATAGCAAACACTACAACCTGTCGAGACTGGTGAAGTGGATGAAGTTTTCGTCCGTCCCTTCCTTCCACAACTTCATCCAGTCCGACACACCGGTGTCCGGTATGCAGTCTAGAGTGGCGTAGTGACGCATACGCAAAGACGCCGACGCTCTTCCCGCAACATCTCCTCGTGCAGCATGATTCGCAGCCGCTTGAGAGTCTTCGAGAGACGACCGCCGGTCCGCAAATGCGCAGACATCACAAGAAGTAGTCCGGCCCCATGCATTGCTATCTTCCCCGTCAAACTTCGAAATGGCACGTGAGGTCTTCGCGCCCTCTAAAGATCTCGAAATTTGGTTTAGATTGAGTAATTTTGTCCTTGCATTACTGTCGCTTTTAGAGTTGTTTTTGTATGCGAGTGTGACAGTTGGGCTCGGCCACATTAAACGATTTTAGGGAGGCTTCGGTAGGACTTCTGCGTGAATGCCTGCCGAGAAGCGAATCGGCGTCACCTACCCCTAGGCATTAAACTCCTTCCATAAAACCGTTTTAGAAGGGTTATGGATGAATATGATCAAATCTCCTACCGTACTTAAGGTTGACACATACAAACATCCAGAGAGACCTCGGTCGGAGATAACACATAACCCGAACCTCCTGCAAATCTGATATTCATACAATCATCAAGTTGTTTTAGTCGCCTCGTTTGATGATTGGTCGGAGCCTTGGGGACGGATGTCATGGACGCTCTAGCAAGCGAAGGCGAAGCTTGCGAGCCGTAGCGGACTTAGGGTCGTACTAAGGGTGAGCGAAGCGAGTCTCCTCGTTCAGGGTTCTTCGCGTAGCGGTGATAGGATCGCATGACACCCCTCTAATGGCGTTTTGATGTGCAGGTCGGAGGAAGTCGGAGAGTCGGAGCTTTCAGGGTATGGTAAATATTCACGCTATTCCAACCAAGCCTAGTCTGTCAAAATCTCTGACTGGCGAATCCACCAATAAGAACGCATTATTTATGTATATTTGTCCAATCACTTGTGCTTGCGAAAATTTGCAGTGTTCCAACCAATCCGACCATATTTAGTCGGAATATTCTGAGAATATGTTCTATTCAATACAAAACTTCATATCAACGCATTTACTAAAAATATCCTGTGGTTTCCGACCTAGACCACGGTAAATAAACCTTCACAATTAAAAGCAGTGTGCAAAGGTGGAGTCATGTCCATCGCGTCGTTGGCTCCTGCCAACAGTAAGAAGGCGAGGGTGGCAGCGATAAATTCCTTTACTGCATTTCTTGAGGCTGAGAACATGACACTAGATGAAGCTCACGCTCTAATCGGAGGTGACAAGACCGGTAAGACACTTAGAATTATGCTAGACAAGTATGCGTATACTCTAGCGAGATCGACAGACAAGGCTCGCTCGACGAATACCTGCCTTGCGTACTTTGGCAATGTCAAGAACTGGCTGCTGGACAACTATCCAGAGCAGGGGGCGATAGTAAAGCCACAGCTGCAGAAAATTCTATCAGGACTTGGTAAGTTCTGCAACAACCGCGAGGATGGCGTCTTTGAAAAGAAAGCACCCCGTGCTCCAAGCAAGACCTCGAAAATATCGTCCGGTTATTGTATACTTCTCCCTCTGCGGACAGCGTATATCTAGATGCATCTCTGGTGGTGATGATGTGGCATCTATACGGGCGTAGCTCCGACGCAGAGCAACTCGAGAAGCAACAACTCTCTGTACTACCAGGTAATGCCTTTATTGATTTTGCTGTGTGTTAGATCATGTCATTCTAAAACCGTGGTGTCTAATTAGGTGGCGTCCTCTTCCTCCGATTCAAGAGGGTGAAACAGCTTTAATGCAAGGTATTTCGTTGTTTAAGGATCCCACGAGCTTCTTAACATGTCCGCTATTTACCTTGGCTGCTGCCCTGGTAATGCAAACGGCTCCATCCAAGCGCTTCTTCCCTCAGTTTCTTGGTACGAAGCGCAGCGCCGCCAACGCACAAGACACTGAAGAGCTAACCCTCGTCGAGCTTCTCGAGGCTGACGAAAGTCTGGAGGCTGCAATAGATCCCCGGCAGTCCTCTACGAAGCGCGCTGTACCTGGCGCACAAGCGTATGTGAACAGGTTGTTGGTTAGAGTGAAGCAAGTCGCTCAAGTAAAGAAGGTTAGACTCACACCTGACCTTACCTCGCACTCCTTCCGCCGTGGCGCAGCCATGCACGCCAACGACGGAAGCCTCGCTGAGAACTGGATTATTGAGCGCGGAGGCTGGCAGCTCGATCGAGTCAACAAAGCCTTCGGGTACATGCTGGGAACGACACAAGCCGATCAGAAGGTGGCGCGCGTCCTGAGCGGATGGAGCCCTCAACAGGGCGCGCGGCTTCCTTGTCTGAGTGCGCTCGAGCAGCCCATCCTTGCCCGCGCTCAGAAGCTGTTGTCGCTGCTCTTCTCTAGAACGACGGCGTTCGCTGACTCTGCGCTGAACCTTAATGAAGAGGTCGTGGAGGTCTTGACAGCCACATTGGTGATGCACTACCCCGACATGCTGCTGCTGTCTGAAGGTAGCGCACTCGTCGCAAAAATGGGCGAAGCCATGGCCGCACGAGCGATAGGAGAAGCAGAGGTGCTGACATGGAGTGCCACCATTCGGCATGCTTTCCATCCTCCGCCAGAGTCCAGCAGCCCACGTGAGAAGTTCAGCGAGCCCTCGGCTGTGCTAGAGCTCTTGAACCGCCAGTCCGAGCAGATTGACGTGCTGATCCTGCAGAACAGGCGGCTAGATGATCGACTGTTAGCAGTTGAAGCGCATCTGCAAACACAGTTAGGTGAGCCGACACCAAGCTCACAAAATGGCGCTGACCAACAAGCAGCCACATCGACACCCCAGCAGGGAAAACAAACCGTACGCCCGAAGAATAAGGGCTCGCAGTCACTGTCAGCAGTCTGGTACCAATGGTTCACGGCTGAACCACGTGTGTATATCTCGCGCACTGTAAAAAACAACGCTGTACGAGTTTAGACACGCAGTAGGGTACATGATGCTATTCTTACCGACGGGATTCGCGCTTGACGAGGCGTCACCTGCGTTCAAATGCGACGTGCTGGATATTGGGAAACGGGCGCAATAGAACACGACCGCCTTTTTGAAAGCGAATGGGTCTGCAGCGCTTGCAGCCGGCACCGCGCTAAAAGATCTTCGCAAGCTGCACAAGGCTGGAAATCTTGACGCGCTCATAGCCCAATTTCATGAGCGTGTCGACATCGGCAGCATTATTGACCCGACTCCTGCTGCCTCACTCCCTGCCTTTGTTCGCCTTCGCCCCACGCAATAGCCTGTATACAAAGACTTCATACAATAATGCACAACAATTCCAGCATAGTTAATTGAAGACGATGACCGGTTTCGAACCGGCCCGCAGCAAAGCTGCTCCTCCATCCGATGGAGGCACCGTCACGGGTAAGCACAGATACCAGTATCACCAGCAGCAGCAGACGTCAGAGAGAGCAAGCAGGGAGACGGATGACGACGTACCCACACCGAAGGAGTCGGTGGCAAGATGGCGCCCTCGCACGGAAGCCACGCCTCGCTCTTGATTTCTCTGCCTTGTCTTGAGCCGGCTCTGCGCTTGGGCGACAACTTGAGCTTGGTTCGGGTGGGCTCCGCGGCCGCGAGGTCTTGAGCAGGTGCCGTGAAGCGCCGGTCGTCTGGTGCTGCTCTTGGGGGTCACCGGTCTCCGTAGGGGCGGCTCCAAACGGTGAATGGTGGCTGAGCACGTGGCAGCGATTGGGTGACTAGTCACTAATCAGAGTCAGAGTTAATGTCACAAATTTTAGTTTGGACTTTTACCGGTACTGGTTGGAATCGGTCAGACAGAGTGGGAATTTTTACGGTATGGAAGGCGCCTTCAGCGAATTTTTTCATTCAGCGGTTCACGAGCAATGCATGCTCAAAACAATTATCTCTGATTCGCGGATGCAAACTCAACTTTTTTATTAGTCTATCTAACGTAAAATTGCGCGGCGGATCGATTGCGACTATTTTCAGGCATTAGTTCGGGCTCGTTCCATCTCAAAACCCACCTTCAATATGACAGATTTCAAAATTTTGTATTTACACAGATCTGTAGAGATTCTGGATACAAGCATCATTTTGTATCAGGCTGGCCACCCTTTTCTTGAAGATCATCGCCATTAAAATTGATGCTTGTATCCACAGTTGCTCCTTCGCTGGACTCCCGCTGTGACTCGGAGCCAAGACCTCGTCTTCACTCCTGAGATCATCACTGGAGCCTCGCTGCCACTCGCTGACACTACTGTCGTCACTGCTATTGTCACTACTGTTGTCCCTGCCGTTGTAGTCCCTGTCACGAGCGGGCTTTTCAGGCACGGGAGGCACGTCGCGTTCGCTTGGCAAAGCTGCCAGCTCCTCCACCGATACACCCTCGCCAAATTTAGAGAAAACAAAATTCCTTCCTCCAGACAACTTTCGCTTATGATCGATTTTGGATGGTTCATCTTCGCAGCCGTTTATCTCGAAAACGCCAAAATGCTAACTAGCATCTTTTTGTTTCGCGCAGTCTCATATGTTCCCGAGGGAAGCGCTGAACGAAGCTGCTCAATGTCCGTCGATGTGGCAATTGTGTCCGCAGCTTTGATGGAATAATTTTGTGCGGCGTTCAAAGCAAAAGATAAAGAAACTGACGTCACCGGTACCGAATCAAGTTCGAACATTGATACAGTATCTTCAGAATATGGTCTCAATTCAACATGCTCATTACTTCGACTACTTGGAGTACTTGCAAAAGTTATACGTGCTATCACTGTACGGGCTTAGGCGACGAGTAGCGTCACGAGGTCGCAAGACGAGTTCATGGTGACTCTCTCCGAGCCCTCCGTGTAGATGATGCTCATGTTCATAACATCCAAAGCGTCCTTGAACAGCGTGTACTCCGTGGCGTAACTGCCCTCGCCTGTGATGAACCAATTGATATAGCCGCCAATGAGAGCAGTGACCATTCTGACCATGTTCGAGTGGTTGTCGATGTCTACGAACAAGCGGAAGCTCTGTGTAATTTTGCCGCGAGGGACACCCACTTCCGGTGTAAGGCCCGACAGGTATCCCAAATAGTACTCGTTAACGTACAGCGTCAGGTTCAAGTAGCCAATGCCATCAAGGCCCATCTGCGAGATGTTAGTCACGTTCACATCGATGTCCATGGTCCAGCCCTCGTCGGTGCATCCCCAGAAGTCAATGTGCTCGATGACCGTCAGCGGGTCGCGGAAGTTGTTGAATCCTTCAAACGTCAGCTCTCGCTTGAAGTCGAGGCCGCCGTAGCTGACGCCCAACGCGTGGGCCTTGACTTCTGCACTGGTGTCCAGCACCACGGAGGCCTTGTCCATCACTTCTGTAGACATGGACTTGAACACGTCCGGGTCGGTCACAACCAGGTCTGCCGAGATGTCCAAGTCGTACTCCTGCTCGCCCTTGTCGATGGTGAGCGCCGGGAACTCGAACGTGGCGAACGTCGATCCGTCGTACACGAGCGACGCCTTTGTCGCGTCAGACTTGGCGTTCATGCTGAGATCGTGCGTCATGTGTAGGCTGAGGTTGCTGGCGAGCGTCGTCTGGTCCGAGATCTCGTTGATGTCCAGGTAGTTGACGGTCATGTGGATCTTGTTGACATTGTGCTGGAAGACGGCCTTGATGATGACAAACCACACGATGAGGATGAGCACGACCAGCAGCACCACGACGATGCCCAGGATTGCGAAGATACGCTGCTTCTTGGTGACGCGCCACCACAAAAACTTCTTCAGCGGCTTGCCACCCTTCTCGAGCTCGTCCTTGGCGTCGTTGTTGGGGGCCATGTCGACCCGGAACGTCGAGTCCGGGTTCTGGTATTGGTAGTGGTCGAGGTCTACGTTGGCGCTGGCAGGACTCTGCAGCGTGTCGTGGGACGCCACTGGCGTCGCGATCTCCTGCTGGTGGGTCGCCATTAGGAATCAAGTCGATTTGGGGTAAGGAGATAGCGGAGACTTGCGGTGAACACGGCACTTTGGCGAATGACTCTGGAGAACGCACGGCGTCAGGCTGGCAGGCTGCGGGAAGGAGAGGCAGATCACCTCACCGTGGTGTCTTTCTCGTCAGGTTTTCCACGGGCCGGGCCTTATCGGAATGCACACCTGCACACTGTATACTAATAGTCTGCAAGCTCTTGAACTTGGCATCATCGTGGGAAATAAGGAGGATGCGCTGCCGACTTACTTCAACGTCTCCACAAACACTTGGAGAGCGCTGAACGGTATACGTTTTACAAGATGTTTTTCAGTGACAGCGCATCAGCGACAACCTACTGTACTGTACTTACTAGTCGCCGACAAGTTATCACAAAGCTGCAGCCTGCTATAGGTGCAGGCCGAGTCGGCCGCCGACCAGCTGGCACTGCAAGGGCACCCCCAGCGCCTGGCTACAGTACTCGATGGGTCGCCTTCGCGATGCGAACAGCACAGCGCAACGGACGTCGCCGTAGCTGGCAGCCAGCCAGCCTGGCTGGCACCCGAGAGACTGCCGGCGCAAGTGGATGACTCCGTCTTGTTCTGCCGTTGAGGCCCCAAAGACAAGCAGGCGGGAAAAAGGAATCGCTCAGGCGGCCTGAGCGATTCCTTTTCCCGTCAGGCAGCATGTCAGGGCGAATACGAGCACTTGCTCTTGCCGAGCGCGAGATGGAGACGTCAAAAGCCTAACAAATCTGATCGAAGCGCATCATTTCTGCAGCGGGTACCACTCTCAACATAGAAACAGACCTCCTTGAACGCATCGCTGTCCATCCCCCATCTGCGAGCAGATCTTGCTTTTAATTTCGACATCCACTTCAAGAGCAGCTCCTGTCGTTCTGCCGAAGACCTTGCCGCGGGCGGGCTGGTGTCGATATGGTGGGCCTGCGTATTGCATGCATGTGCTATCTGTTGGCCAGACCTCCGTTGCTAGCTGGGATTTTTCTTTCCAGACGGACAGCTCGCGATGCTTACTGGCCGTGCCTCCATTGGCGAGGTAGCAGTGCCTGCTTAAGGCTATCCGGCGGTTTAACGCTGACAGCTCTCCATTCGCTCTCGTGTGCCGCCGGTTTTTGGATATTTGACAGCGAAGATGAACACCATCCGAGCTTCACCAGTGACGCACTTGTATCACAACGTCCATCTCGCTCTGGAAACCTGCAACTAGTGCTAAAAGCTCGACTCGACTCGGCACTGCACCTCGATGCAAACGTCATCTGTGCAGTCTGCACGAATGCCAACGTTGGCAAGATTCAATTCCCATGCTAAGGCAGCAACTTGAACGAGGATTGACCTGGGTAAGCGGAGACGCTCTTTAACTGTGCTCTTTTTTACTGGTCACGACAGGTGCACGGCTAGCATCCGATCAACCTTCCGGCGTCGTTCGGTCTCGTACAACTTATATGATGCAAGCAAGTGCGTTCACGGCAGGATTTTTGCTCGAGTCGAGCAGCTCGACGGCAGCCATGCTGTCGAACAGCTTCAACCGATAGGCAGATGCACCGCGTGCAGAGGTTCGGATTAACGAAAATAATCGTGTATTAGTATTATTGATACTTATACCGAGGTCAGGATTAATATGTCGTAATACTTAGACCTTTTCTTAGAAGTGAGTATTAGTATTAATACGAAAGGATTAATCCTTGTGATAATACTTTTCCAGAAACACTATAGAGCAGAGCAAACTGCTGTCCTCCTCGGGTGGCGGCGTAATCGGCATCAGGTCAAGTCTGTATGCTGTGTAGTCATTGATCTATCCATCGGTGCCGGAGTTGCTTGCGTTATAGACGAGCACGCGTCCTGGCACCTTCCGTCGGTGTTATCAGACAAGGTGTGCACGGTGTGATTAGTACCAGCAGCACCGTGTCGATTTGAGCACGGAAGTATCGATTTCAGTCACCGTTGCGTCGGTCATGTCGTCAATGAAGGTCAGGGACTAAGTGGTCGCTGCATCCGCACTGCGTTGGTCTTCTCGGCCACCACATTCGTGTCGACGAGCTTAGTGTCCGCTTTCATAGCGGTCTGATCCATCGATGGGTCTGTTTTTGGGTCACCTACGCGTCGTCCGAGGCACCTCCGAAGTTCGTCGGGCGTGGTGACTGCATCGCTAATGTATGCAATCGTTGTTTTAGATAAAAAATAAGATCTAATAATATTGGAAGAGGTTGGGCTGGAGCAAAATTGCGCTGTAGGAGATCTATCCAATAACGGATCTCCGGCGGAGATGTCGTTGGATAAGCTCCCGGTAGAAAAGAGAGAGAACGGGGATGGATCATCACTTGACTCACGGACTGCTTCTAGAGACGGAATTGTTGCCACTATATCGACCACAACGTCCGGTGTGCCAAAAGTATTAAAAACGTATTACATCTAATACAAATCCGAAGCCTCATATCAGTATGGGTCATACAAAATCAGCTTTCACAAATCGTGGTATTAGTATTAATATAATCGGTATTAATACGTAAATAGTAGTACAGATTAATACAATACTTTGGATAATCCGAACCTCTGACCGCGTGTCACGAGACGTCAAGATTTTAACGTTTATTGATGCTCGCCGTAATCGCTGCTGAGCTTAACCTAGCAAGTTCCCGCCACCCAGCAGCAGCGACGCGAGGCTACATGACCCGCCAAAGGAGAACGACGTGCCGCTCGAGGGCACGCTCATGTTCACGTTGCGCAGGGCCTCCACGAACTGCCCGTGCGTCGTCACGTACGGGTTGTCCCCTACGATGTAGAACTGCGCGCTGCCAGCCAGCGCTGACAGCACCATGCTCGTGATAGACACGGCGTTGGCGTCCACCGTGACGAGG
The DNA here is from genome assembly GCA_011947335.1 of Phytophthora constricta. Classification (NCBI taxonomy): domain Eukaryota; phylum Oomycota; class Peronosporomycetes; order Peronosporales; family Peronosporaceae; genus Phytophthora; species Phytophthora constricta. The sequence goes on along the minus strand of JAAVTI010000010.1, from coordinate 167,479 downwards.
TAGGCCTGGTCGCTCACGCCGCGAGGGATGCCCAGCGCGGGCTTCTGCGACAGCGCGTAGCCCAGGTACTGCTGGCCGTAGTAGAGGCTCATGTTGAGCGCGCCGATGCCGTCGAGTCCCATGCGCGCAGTGTTGTCCAGCGTCACGTTGATGTTGAGGATGTACTCGCTGGACGTGCAGGTGGTGAGCTCCATGTTCTCGATGACGGGCTTCGGGTCGCTGAATCCGGTGAAGCCCTCGAGAGGCAGGTCTCGCTCGAAGCTCAGGTCGCCGAAGGACATGCCGAGTGCGTGCGCATCAAGCATCGCGCTGGCCGTGAGTGTGATCTCGGCCTTGTTCATGAGTGCGTCAGTCATGACGTCGAAGGCGGCTTGGCTCGTGATAATCATGTTCTTGTCGATGGTGAGGTTGTAGTTCTGCGAGCCCGTACGGATGTCGAGGCCCGGGAAGGGCAGCGTGGCGAACACGGCGCCACCGAAGAGCAGCGAGACCGTGGTGTTGTCCGTGGTGGCGGCGATGCCAACAGCGTGCTGGATGTTGAGACTGAGATCGATGGTGAGGGTGGTGTTGTCCGGGATGCTGATGATGTCCATGTAGTTGAGGGTAATCTGCACGCTGCTGGCGTAGTGTCGGATGACGGCGGGGATGATGGCAAACCATCCGATGAGGAAGAGCAGGAGCAGCAGCAGCAGAACGAGTCCGACGATGACCAAGATATGCTGCCGTTTGGTCATGTGCCACCAGAGAAACCTCTTGAGCGGCGTGCCGTCGGCGTCAGACGCTAACAGGACCACCTGGCTGGAGCTCTCTTGTCGGTCTTTCTTGGTGGTGGGGTCGGCATGTGCGTCGATGTTTAGTTGCACGGAGGAGAGTTCTCTGTAGTCGGGCCCAGATGTGGGGAGGTGTCCATGATCTCGTGCTGCTTGGACATGGTCTTCTGCTTCGTGTTGCAGGTCACCGTGTTGACGTCGTAAATACGTCGCCTGCAGCACCAAAATTAGCTCTTCAGCATGAGAACATGGCGGCAACCGTGGTCGAAAGTGGTCTTCGAGGTTGACCCGCGATGGCTGCAGCATCACCGTCGCATGTGCGTCTACAGCACGAACAATTGAGGAGTCGTCATGAGGACTCATGTGAGGTGGTCAACTAAACGCCACCAAGATGTCGTGTTCATTGGTTTGGACCAATGAACAGACATCTTGGTGGCCTTTAGTTTTGGACATCGATAGATAAGAACACATGGTTCAGAGGTCCTGGTCATTTGGAGATAGGAGTGTATCCGTTACATACAATTTTAGGATCCGCTCGAGCAGTCCGTAAATCGAGGTTAGGAGGAAAACTTACGCTGTTCGCCTCGAAGCCATTCGGGCAGTCTCCACTGACAATAACATGCATCTACCAGACACAGCCTGCCTGCGAGCAGACACAGGCCACCACAAGTGCTGCGCGTTGGGCCAACGGTTGGCGCCACACTATGCCGGACCAACTTCGGACTCCTGGACAGCCGCGAATGAATCCGACGACCTGATGAGCGTTATCATAGAGGAGCAATAGGATAGCACGTCCGCAGACACTGCTCTCTTTACCTGTGACAGGTGTGCAGAGCGGAGCCATGGATACCGACAGGCATCATGCACTGCTAAAAATAGCAGTCCTATCCACTCGGTGCGTGAATACAGCAGCAGGCTCCTGCTCAATTGTCATTTCCTATTTAGCTCCGTCGAACACAGGCCCCCTTCAGGACAGGAAGCTAAAGGAATTAACAGCAGGATGACGCCGAACCAGTACGGCGATAAGGAAGTGCAAACACCGGTGGTCGAGGGTGCCCACTACAATGATGTAACGTCGCTTACTATGGTCGAGGTCGAGGGTGCGCACTACAATGATGACACGTCACTGCATATGGACGTGATGACCCCCGACGTCGACAAGGACGATGACACCGTCGGCCCTGCTGACAAGCATGGCCGGCCGCTTGTCAAGTTCTTTCGGTGGCACATGACCAAGAAGCAGCGTATTCTGCTCATTTTGGGAATCGTGGTGCTGATTATCGGCATCGTCCTGCTCCTGCTCTTCTTGGTCATCATCCCAGCTCTCATTCAACACTACATGAACGAGGTGGTCCTCAGCATCAACTACATGGACGTCACAAGTATCCCGAGCGACACCACAATTAATGTTAACTTCAGCGTTAACATTCAGCATGACGTGCCGGTCTCCGCCACTACCAAGGAAATGACGGCGTATCTAACGTACTCGGGCGTGACGTTCGGCTACGTGACGATTGAAGCTCTTGACATCAAATCGGGCAAGCAGAACTACAACTTGACCATGGACACAACGATGGTGGTTTCGGATATGGACGGATTTAACGCGATGGCCACGGCCATGATGGAGGACTCGGCGGTATCCCTAGACACTACTGCTTCGGTTGATGCACACGCTATGGGGATGTCCTTCAACAACCTAGACTTCGAGCGTACGGTTGATCTCCAGGGCTTTGACCAGTTTAAGTCCTTGGACCCAGAGTTCGACGCCATCGACTGGTGGGGCTGCAGCAACGACGTGTACGACATCGACATCAATGTGACGATCACTAACCCATCAGCGTTTGGGCTGGAGGGTATCGGCATGCTCAACTTGAGTGTGTACTACGAGGACAACTACGTGGGCTATGCTTACTCCACACGGCCCGACCTTGGATTGCCGCGAGGCAGAACTATGCAGTATTACCGTGCAATTATGGCCCAGAACACGACGGGGTTCACGGCTATGACTATGGCTGTCATTGGCGGCAACGCGACAATCAACATTCTAGGCGACAATCCTTACGCGACCGAATACACGTTGTTCAAGGAGGCCCTCAGCAACGTCAACATGACCGTAGAATATACGAACGGCCTCAATAACGTGACCTTCAATGCGTCGTGCGTCACAGGGTTGGTCAGCACACTGTTTTAGGCCATTAGAGCGACGCTTGTGAAGAGGTGAATATATTTGTATTGGCTTGAATGTATAGCTGATGTGCTACATAGTAGTACACTGCCCGCCACGTAAATACACACACCCATACTTTTAGGTGTAACTCGCTCAATTTTGCGCGTTGCGCCGCGCTGTTTGGATATGTTGTTCTTCCGATTGTAACGGTATCTAGCGTTGTGTTAACACCCTGGGGTTCGCAGTTTTAACCCTTTAGCCACGGGATCAACAGTAGAGGCCTTTCTATACATTCAGGCCCTGGTTTCTCCGTGTCTAGGAATAAAGAGCTGATAATTTCCCGACGTCATTCCCTGATTGCGGGTGCTGGGAATTTTACTGTTATTATACATACCCTTTTAAAATTGCTATTCCCACGATATTTCTTTTGGCTGGCGCTGCTGCTACATGCGGCAAGCGGCGTGATAGTGGGACCGTGCACATTGCGCTGTGGCCCCGTGCAGCAGTAGCATCATCTGGCCGTAGTGCGTGTTGGGCCATAGCGTAGTCCTTCTCGTACTTCGCGCGTGGAGTAGTGGGGAATCATCATATCATTGGTGACCACCATGCGTGGTGCAGCCATACGGCTTAGGAAGAGATCCGTGCGGTGGCCCAATGTCAGATTCGTAGCCGTGCACTGACCGTTGTCTGCCTTAACCGTATTGCAGTCGCAGCCGCGCACGTCGTCTTCAGGAGTATGCTGCGTCTTCACCTTCGTCATGTTGGGCCATGCCAACCACCCGCTCGCATACTCTAGAAAGCAATATCTATCTCGGAATAAAGGGCCTGTCGGGGAATAAACCGCTAACCAATCAAATTCGTTTCCTTTTATTCCAAGACCCAGACACTGACGGAGAAACCAGGGCCTAAGGCCCTAGAACCAACCACTGAGAGATATTTAGTACTACTAGCTGAACATCATGGTTCGCTGCGCTCCCACGTTGTTTTTGGGGCGACACCCTCAATTATATGTGCACATAATTTGGGGCGACGCCCCCTTCTCTGCGACCTTTAAAAAAAAAGTCCAACCACACAAGCGCAGCGTGTCAAAATGGCCAAGATGAAGTCAACCACGGGGACTGGGAGCAAGCAGCGGGCTGTCAAAGGTAGCTGTCACCTACTAAGGATTGGTCTACGCATGCATATCTAACCCCAGGGTCTGCTTGATGATGTGCGAGCCCAGACCACGCTGGAAAATCGATATTCGCCAGTAAACCAAAGGGTATGACATTGTATTGCATGCTTCGCTTGCGAGCTTCTAATCAAGCATATTGTGTTTATGATTCCAGCTGGCGGTGGTGCCCGCAGCAAGGCATCTCCTCACTCCGCGTCAGGGCTGACAGGCTTGGACTCTCAGCCGTCAGCAACCAGAAATACCGCTACAACGGACACAGCTACCCACAGGAATGACGCGCGACACGCTGAGATCGCGCGCGCAGCGCACGCACGCGCTGCGAAGGCCATCAAAACGCGTCGACGTAAGTTCTCTCCACTGACCGAGGCTTTGAAGGACTTGGATTTACCTCGTAGGTGGTTGCTGTCTGCTCGGTTACCTGTTCCGTTTAGGTCATGAAGTGCGGGCGCTACGTGTGCGTCAAGCTGCACACGCTCGAGGGTCTAGAGCGGCCATGATGCTACAGGCGAAAGGTGACGGAATCGACGCGGGTGGATCGACAAAGAATGCTTGCTAAGTCTTAGTTACAGGAACTATGGCAAAGTTGCGGATGTATGTCGTTTAGCTGGAATAAACAATTGTTGCTGCTACAGTAGAGTCTGTCTACTGCATCTCGTGAACTACTTGTCTTCTGCGTCGTCCTCCGAGTCAACAATCAGACTGCTTCGTCTTCATCGAAAATATAGCTAATTAAACGAACTTTAAACTTGGCTCTCGACTTCAACTACTTCTTAATTCCACGTGGCGTTCTCCTGGACGCGCGATCAATAGCAGCGTCTTGTTCGTCCATCATATCTGAGGCAACCTCGGAGATGATTTCCACGAGGCGATCTGCGTAGAATCGACCCTTGGGCTCATGAAACTTACGGCGTCTTTCTTTCTATGCTGCAAGAGCTGCCAGCGTTCTTCGTGCACACTCCCGTCGAATTTCCTGCGATTTCTTCTGGTACCGCTCCCGCCTCGTAGCTGGTTCTCGGTCTTCAAGGTCCCATTGTATAACACTCGAGGTCGTCGGACTCTCGCCCGTATCGTCTCCACCTGGTGTGTTTGGTGGAGAGCGTTTCGCAAGAGCTGGACGGAGTCCTCTTTGCGTTTTTCGACGGCGTCGGAAGCGGGCTTGCTGTAGGGATAGGTTATGGGCGCAGTAGTTGCCGGGGATAAGATGATGTTGGTGATTCATGCCCGCGAGGTGATGATTGCCCTGACGGGCACTTTGATACCATGCCTCTGCTTGCGTCGTACGGCGCTAACTGGATAATGCAGCAGCGAGCTACTAGGCTAGAAAATTTCTACCGAGGGTCATTATTGTTGCTGCGTGGTTCGATGGTTAAAATAATAGAGAGGGTTAGCCGTCACAACAGCATTTAGAGGTTTACCGGGGTCGCTGCAAGTTGTCGTGATCAAGAGCTATTTGCTTCAAAGCCGCAAGTGCACACGACACAACGGATTTAGTTTGAATGGCAGCTGCGTTAACTCGCTCTGCTTCAGTCGTAAAGATTTCACATCGTTCTCTAGACGTGGATACTTTCTCTAGCGATATCGGTGCTGTAAGGACAATATCACAACGATGGCGCACCCTTGAGAGTGCTACGTATGCTAACGAAGCGTTCGGTACAGAAGACGAGTGGAAAACGATTTTTGGACACGTCAGACCCTGCACCTTGTGGACTGTAATAGCGTAAGCGAGGCGCAGAGGTATTCCTCGCGAAATACACTAAGATCACTCGATTTCTTGCTCCAGCTCAGTTTTCGCGGCACAATTGGCACAATGTTGGGCACGCCAGACAGAAAGGAGGGACCGAGGTAGAGATCTGTAATCTTGACAAGTATATTTGGTAGCACAGAGTCCGCAGAGAATATAATGTCGTACATAACACCGTTAGTGCCATTGCAGAGCCCAGCTGATTGCTCCATGTTGAAAGTCAACGTTATTGGCGTACCTACCGCTAGTTTAACTTGAGTCGCAACCACTCTCTCGATTTGAATTAGGTATTTGTGCTTCCTCTAGCAGTGTGTCTACGGAGCTTGCTGAGACTTCTCTACGCTTAGCGAGTCGCTTTAGCTGAACAGTGTGCTTGGGCCGGATTTGCACGGTTGGAAACGGACTCGCCTTCAAACTACTATCGTTAGCTGCTGACACTTCAGCGTTAAGGTATGCAATGTGCTTGGCCGAGTGAATCCAATCCGGCATCTCATTGAGTTTGCAGTACCGCGTGTTAAATAAGGCTATATCTTCTTCTGCTGGACATTTCCGACGTAGTCTTCTGAGCGCGCTAAACCATACGGGGTCCGATTTGCCTCGATTTTTGACTTGTTAGACAGCACACATTAGCAATGCCCTCCCAAAGCTCTCGACCTAGTCGCTGAACTGCATTATGGATTTTCGAAAGTGGCGTGGACAGTGAGTACGGTATTATAGGATCTAGTTGGACCGGGTCGCCAGAAAATATCACATCGCGCCTACTGAACGGAATATGTACTGCGAGAAAATGATGTCAATTCAAGTGCTGAGCAAATTGTGCGGCCTTTAATATTGAAGGCTGCCGTACCCTGGTGAGCCAAAAGTAGAACCCGCTTTGATGTTCTGCGAGACGCGTTGTGCTCACCAAACACATTATGCAGGTCCTTGACTATATGTTTGATGAACCAACTCTTTCCAGGACCCCCTTCACCATGAATGATCATGTGCATAGGCTGACACTCTGCTCGTACAACGGATGCATGAAGGCGTTTTCTAGATTGCTGCATTGCAATGGCAAACGGTATCCATTGCGATTCGTGCATAACGTCATTTGATCCATCACCACTACAAACGGTAACAGGATACGTATAATTGCTACCCGGCCGTTCACTGCCCCGAGACCATGGATGGTTTCCGCGTAACTTCTCGTTGAAGTTTTATCCAGGGCTTTACATAGTTTTTGATGAACCCTCGTGCTCTCTCTACATCATCTGCGGTATAATTGCGTTTTGAAACAGGGCGAGAGCTACGCTCTGTTTCTTAGCATACACAGTATGCGCGTACCGAGGAAGCGTAGACTTAAAGTTTGTATGTAAGATAGAAATACGCGGGCTCGCGTATTTCTAAAGCAAATACTTAACACTTTAGATCAAAATAGAAAACTGAATTGAATGGCAGCCCGCCGCGTGGCGGGCTGGCCATTCCTTTACGCTAAACCCTCTTAAGATGATATCTAATTGCAAAGGTGAGAGCATGGTTGGCTCTCACGCATTTGCATGAAATGCATGCACATGATTTGTTGAAATGTGGCCCTTTCAACCAATAGCTGTGCGCCTGAGCGCCCGTCAATGATATTTGCATTGACAGCTCGTAATGTCGGTCGCTATTGTGTGTGTCCCGCACACTAGTGGGTTTGCGTGTATTAGTGTACCCCGGGTACACTATCCTGTGTAGCCCCGCTACACGTTTGGACGTCCATGCAGGTTTCTGCGATCCAGTCGGGCATTCAACACCGGCGGAAGTTGAATGCCCGTAGGATACTTTCCTCATCTTGGGCCTCTACGAAAACGTAATCTGATTCCGGCAAAGTATTTGAAACGGTGTTCTGTCTAGCATCTCTCAGGATATCGATATTACGTTGTCGTAGAATGCTCTCCTGCGATTCCTCGTTTATTTCGCTATGCAGTACTTTTTCCTGCTCGCACGCAAACAAACGTAGACAATCTTCATCCGATTCAGGAAGGTCAGATAGAGATCGCCATGACTTGTGGAGAAACAATTCGGCAAAGCAATAATGTGCATTTTCGGAGTTTGGGGCTACCCAAGGCGTCGCGCGGATGACATGTGGTGCTGAACGCAGTGTCAAATATCCTCTCTCATTTATTCTTTTCCAGAACGTAATGTTAGAGTTTTTGGCGGCAATAGAGTCGAAATAATGGTACCTCTCCACAAATGTAGCAAGTGTCATGGTGTCAAATGGAGCCTCGCGTGGACGCGCCATATATGCAGCTTCTACTGCCTCAATTCGAATTTCTTCTATAGACGGGTGATCACTGTTTAGATTAAAATCCGACGCATCAACTCTATAAAAGCGCATGCTGTGACGCATTACCTTCACTCGGGTCACTTGTCTCGATTTTCCGTACAGATGGAGTTCTCGCAGGAGAATGTAGTTGGCTTCCTGGGCGCTAACTTCTCGGACCGACAGTGTAGCATTTGCGACGCGCTTCAGAATGGCATGATTGGGCAGGTTAGCGTCGCAGCGTTTCAGTGCAGCAGCAATGACCTTTTGAATCTAAGCGTATCCGGTTCAGCCTTACTTACATATGCTGCGGTGTACTCTGCTGCTCCATAAGCGTTGCCAATTAGTTGGATGTCCATGTTCGCACGCCAAAGTGGAAGAAGGGCCGGAGCGTAATTATTTATCGATGGGGACTCTCTCTTTAAACGGACTTGAATAGAGGGAATGCCATCTGCTCCCTTATCGACTTCAATTTCGGTTCGTTCTGCAGGTCTTCTGGAAAACCAAATCTACACTCGTTTCCTGATTTTCTACATGACGATCCAGTGGTGCAAGAATGCTGTTGAACACGCTGCACTACACGCGATAAGTCGCAGTCCCATTCGTCCGTTTTAGACATCGAAGGTCTAGCAGAGAGTATATCCAGGGTTTCATTGTTTTCCTTAGTGCAAGTTGCACATCTGCAAATTTGGAGGTCGCCAGTGCTTTTGGATAAAACGAAGATTACACTGTCAACGTATGCGGCCAGCTTTGTTCGTCCGAGCTCCGTTTCTGATAAGGCTAAGACGTCCGTGCATCCTTGATCCATATCAGTGCGTGTATATGAGGGGAACCGCGATGTTGAAACTCAACTCGCCAAAAGAAATCGGATGTCACTCTAAATGGTTTTCCTTACCACAAATAACCTTTTCAAAAACGCACGGAATCGTCTGTCAAAATGACGAGCCGCGATGTCCAGATTTTCGTTGAGATATCTTCTCCTTTCTTGGCTACTTAACGTCGAGCTTCATTTAGTGTTAGCGCAGGATTACAAGCTCTAAAGAAATCCGGCCATATCGTGTCAGCTGCACTGAGAGTTAAGAAAAGGTTGGCCATCGTGATGGCAGCACTCGGCTACCTAGCATGCTCATCAGATCATCTCTAACGTTAGCCCAGTATAGCCCACTTCCGCGTACCCCACGAAAACGGTTTTAACGACTCCAGCATCGTCATCGCTGCATTAATTTCACTGTTTGCACCTTGTGAGCGTTCCGCCGCATCCGACCGATCCAGTATAGCGCTCTCAGCGGACGAAGAATTCACTCTACGAACGAGGCCATCAATTTGTCTACGCTGTATAAGGTTTAAGCAGAAAAATTTGAAGTTGCGATGGGTAAGAAAACGGCGATCATGCCACTTCATCAGATGTGCACAATACTCTGCTAGATGATACTCATGACTACGAGCTTCTCGATCTGCTAAAGGATGCAACCCTCCTTCACCGTTAGGAAAAAGTGTAGGAAAGCAATTCTGCATCAGCATTTTAGTAGTGTACTCATTTATTGGGTCTCTTCTAAAGTTTAGATCACCGACAGGGTAAATTGTATGCCCAGCGGCAGAATTTGCTGCAGTCATGATTTTCTCTGCTTCGGTTTGTTCATCTGATTGGTCTGCCTCTAGCTCAAACGATTCTTCGATCTCACTAACCCCGTTTCCAAACTGGTTTTGTTGTGTAGTCATGTTAGTAATATAATCGTTGTTCGCTGAGATCGATGTACTCGCTCGCTGAGACTCAACAGCTCTCAACTGCTGTCGATCCTCGTCGCTCTCATTCTGCGAAGCTACAGAATTGCGCGAGGTCTCAAGTTCTTGTACTTCTTCTGCTGTAATTGTGATGTTTGGAATAGCCGCATCGACACTGACGTTGGCAATCTCTGCTAGGTTTTCTTCAGAAATTGATACATTCTTATACAGCGGATTATTCAGAATAAGCCATTGTAATGCCGTTCTCACGACGTCAGGCCGCACCCTGATGAAAACATCACCTTGACTGTTTTTAGTCGTCAATAGCACTACCCCACATTTTGATAGTGGTCTCGGTAGCGAGAGCGTTACTTCTCTTACATCATTCCAGTAGTTGACGGCATTCCCACGAGTGAACTCCTGTTGATCCCGATATAAGTTCATGCATGTCGTGAATGAGACGCCAAGGCCAATCAAACAAGCTTCCATGCGGTTTAACACTGCCAGCTGCAGTGGAACCGGCGCAAGTCGAAACCCGCTTGCCCAGCAAAACTTAGGCAAAGCATTTTTGAGAAGTGACGTGTTGCAGCGACAGCACACCCACACAAACCTCACACCGTCACTGCCAGGTTGTGTAAAAGCTTCGGGAATCAGGTCACACACTCCGTCCGAATTCTTCAGAAGTGCAAAGTAATGTTATCGGATCATAGCGCTTCTTAACTACACACGTAGCTTTCGAGAGCTCTCCGCAGCTACCACATATCCTCAGTAAAGGATCATCGATAGTTTCAAAGAAAACTGCAAAGTGCACATGTATCAAAATATTATGAACAGGCTTTCAGAACTCACAATAGACATGTTAGTCAACTTACCGTAAGCATCCGCGTCTTGGTCACATTCGAAGCCTCTTTTTTTTTTTCGGCCGTTTGGGCATGTTTTGAGCGACAGCGTCGCGCTTTCTCGTATCATTGAAGCGCTGAACACGAGCTTCCTGCTCACTCGCCTCACAAGCTTCTAGTGTCGTTGCGTGAGTGCTTTTTCTCGACGGCTTTCCAACTCCGATCGAAAGTTTCATTATACGCGCTATAACCTTTCTTGCCGTTTTCGCGACTCGCGCCCTTGTTGCACGCTTCTTCGACTTCGTCATTATCGCCTAGTGCACCGAATAACGAGGAGTGCTTTCGGCCGCAACATTTTATAAGTCGGCCCTACTACCAGCTACACGTTATCAGAGAGTAGAAGTAAACAGAGGGTCGTTAGTTTTAACGACGGGTGCCCAATCGCATACAACCACAGCGGCAAACCAGTGCTGCTCTTGTTACCACAATGGCTTCAAAGAAGTTCAACCTATTCTAAGCACCATCACCCGTGCGTGTCACGCAGGGTGAAGCGATCCCAGCGCGTCCACCAGCGGCGAGATTGGCCATTGTCAGACGTGCACAGCCGCATTATAGCGCACGATGCCAACTAGAAGCTGCCCGTTTGCAAGGTCTAAGTATTGTAGTCTTACAAAAGCCTGTGAAGCGCACCACCATAGCACCACCACAGTATTGCTGATCGCAAAGCTTCTATACTAGCTCCAGCCACACGCAATGCCTGCTCATCAATATCAATGGCCTGACCGTCGCATCAAAGGCAACGCGCATCGCGCATCGCGCTGGTATCTAGCGACTTGTACCGCACGGAATCAGTCACAACGACCCCAAGCCAGCTTCGGGATTCTTCTTGCGGCGCGGCAGCCCGTCTGAATCTCGGTTGTCTTCAACGTAGAAGCCAAACGACTTCAACATCCTCCGCGTAACAGCCACCGCGTGTCACGCAGGTTAAGCTGTCCGATTACGACTAACAGCGATGAGATAGAGCAAAAGAATATTGACAGACATGCACACCGCCGTGTTATAGCGCACGATGCCAACTAGAAGCTGCCCGTTTGCACGGTCTAAGAATTGTAGTCTTACGAAAGCCCGTGAAGCGCACCACCAAGCGCCACCACAGTATTTCTACTCACAAAGCTTCTATACTACCTGCAGCCGCACGGTAACGCGCATCACGCTGGCATCTAGCTAGTTGCACCGCACGGAAGCCAGCCACGACGTCTCCCAAACCAACTTCGGAATCCTTCTTGCGGCGTAGCAGTTCGTTCAAATCTCAGTTGCCCACGGTAGCTTTGATGGATGCCTTCAACATCTTCCGCCTCCTTCTTGCGCCTCCACCAATTACAACATGAAGTATTAGGAAAACCCATTGATGAGCACGTCGCAGTTGCTAGCACACGACGGCAACGCCAATATTGCGAATTGAAGTATCTAACCACTGAAGTGGCAAGAAAACTTGTTTAACATTTATTTTCAAATATGCAAATATGTACTGGAAACGTTTTTTCCCAGAAATCGCGTATTGCATGCCGCGACTTATTGCTGCGTTCGTGTTTCAGAGTTTCACTTGGGCACGTAGCCACGGCAGCCCCGAGCACCGCACAAGCACGACCTTGCCTGGAAAGAAAACACATCAAAATCAGTTCTGCCAATAAACGCGGACCACAGCTCCAACCTACACTCTTCTTCACGCGAATTTCGGCGTAGTAAAATGTGATTTCTTCACCGCGCTCAATCTGCAAACAAACCACAGCAGATCTCTCCGTTGACGTCCCAGTGCTCCAGTCTGCAGTTATGTTCGCAAATGTGGTTCGCAAATCGAGCAAGGGAGCCCTGGTGCATAGCATCGATGACTTCTGTGTCGTCCAGCTGTACACCATAATAGTTTCTCGTGCCGTACAAATGCTAATTATGATGACATTAAGAAGCATACAATGCAAGTGCAAACACCGTCAAATCCCGTACCTCATAGCGCCGGTAATACTCACCGCGTTTAATCACTTCCCCGTGTATTCGATGACAAATTGCCCTCTTTCGATGAACTGGTCAGCAATGAGACCAATACCTTTATGGCCACATCGCGTCAGTGAAAGCCGCGCCGACGAACCTCGTTGGAATCGCCGCAGTCACGGTTTGTTGAGCAACGACCCTTAACGCACTCGACTTGCATCTGCATCAAGACAACGAATTCAGTATTTTAGTATCGACTTGTATCGACTTGTAGTCACGCCCAAATACCTACCGATCGATTCCCACATCCATTTTCGCAGGACAACCCCATTCCTGGCTCCAAACTACTACTACACACACAGACATATCGTCCTTGTCACCAAATGTGAGCATTCGCATGATTCAGAGGCCTTGTATGGCACTTCGCACCTCGGAAAGCTTCACTCGAGGGCGATACGTGTACAAGTTGCTCGCCACTGGCTCATACTCGGCGAAAGCTTGGACTATGGATCTCGTATCCAGTAGCTGAAAGAACACAACATGTAGGTTTAGATTGTTAATGCCAAAAGAGCAAGATAATTTTTACAGCACAGAACGATACCAAGTCTCCTACATAGCGTGCATGCTTAAACGAATTCGAATCGCTTCGAGTTACAAAGCTATCCAGTGTAAGCTGTACCGACCGCTTTTTGGCATCTGAGCCTCTTCTGGTGAAATGAGAAGTGCCACCTAGCTAAGCTATGAAAACTCATCTCCATGCATCCTACGATCAGCTGACCGCCCTTTTTCAAGAGCAAAGCTGCTACTGTTACCCGTGAACCTCTAAATATTTCCTTCATAGTTACATTTATTTGATTTGATGCTCAAAGCAGTGCATGAAACAATAACGACATATATGCAAGAACGCGTGTGCTAACCACGACCCGCATCCGCTACAATATAAACTCCACGCTTGGTCCTCGCTACAAGCCGACTGCCGCTACATGATTCCCTCCGGCGCCTTCCGTCCTCACCCGCTACTCCATGACCTCCACTTCGTCCTTCTACTCTTCGTCTTGGTACAGGGCACGGGGAATAACCGGCTCCTCCGTTCTGGCGCGCTTGACAGCTTCAAAGTCGCCAAACTCCCTGATGAGCCCTGGGTTAGTAGGGCCAACCGACTGCAGGTTTCCTTGTATAACGTCGTGATAGTATTTGAAGATGTATCTTCTTGAGCTCGTAAATCGTTCCAACTTGAAAGCGAGGTCTGGCCACCGAGCGGCCTTTCGGATACCACACACTAAGCTTCAGGACGCGAGCATCCCGGCGAACCGAGTCCATCTTCTCCAGCTTCCGGTTGTATGCCTTCCAGTGAGGCTGCATGAAGCCATCAACCATCGTGATGCGTGTGTCGCGGTTGTTCGCCAGGTGCTCGGCAGCAACCACGCACATAATTACCGTCAGGAACACCACTTGCATTTCCTCCATCGTCTTACGAACTCGCGTAGCTCCTTTACCGATACGAACAGATTGACGGTCTCTTCTTAGGCCTGGTCACGCAGCTCGGTGTCGACCTCCTCCATCAGCGCGGCTGCGTCGTTGTCGTTGCCAAGAGTGCCGGCAGACATTTTTGGTGCTCTGGTGGTTGCGGTGGTTGTTGACTTGGGTGCCAGAAAGCAAATCGGATAATGGCAAGCCTCCGCGTCTGGCACCAGCGTCGGTCCTGGCAGCTTTTGTGGAGGTTGGTTTCATCTAGCTCATCTGCAACGCAAAACTGTGCGTCTGATGTCTGCTTTGTTTCTGGGAGATTTTGCCATTCAGCAGGCGGTCTCATCGTCTTGAGCGCATCCCCGCTGGCTCGCACTTGCTTAGCTACGCAATTTTCCACCATAGTACAACTTGTTATTCCAGCTAACCCTTCAAGAAGGTGGCAATGAACGCACCGTGGATGCTCAAATCCGCCCGTTTAGTTGTACAGCACCACGAAAACCCGAGTACGAACACACCGCCACAACTTTGTCTTGCTCGGGTGCCTCGACGCCCACGTCCGAAACACTCCCTTCGCACCTCAGCACCGCGCACGTCCCTGCGTACTCCAACTTGGCTTCCGCGTCATCTACTGTGTCCGCCAGAAGTGGCCACAACCGCGACTCTGACAGCCACCGCTGCAGTCGCTGCGGCCACTGTGTCCCTCGGCTTTGCCGTACGGTGACCTCCGTCGCTGCTGGTTCGTACTGCTGCTGCTCGTCTGCCACCCTGTACAGCACGCTACGCCCTACAGCAACCGCCCATCGAGGCCACCACGGGCGCAGCCCAGCATCCGCGCTTCATCCGCTTGAAGTGGCGCAAAGGTCGCGGGTTCTTACAACCCTATTTACAAGGCTCGAGTTTTACGAATTCATAAATTCTCGGAGTATTTTTCCCTAAATCAGGGTGTAGATAGGACTCAAAATCGCCAGAGAACGGACAGGCTGACAGCAAAAACCTACGCTTTAGCTCTTTTCGTAGGCATGCCATATTCACAGCCGATTCGCCTGTTAACTAAAAATGGGCCCCGACTTTAGTGCCCTCTCAACTTCAAAACGTCGCCTCACCCATAAATTGAAGCATCCCTTTCTGTACCCACAATAGTGAGCAGAAAGTGCGTAAACCCAGTTTTTTCCACCAAAAATTGTCCCTAGGGACATAATCTTAAGACGTTGCCCTAACCCATTTCAAGAATCGATGTATCCACTTCGTAAAAACCTAAATAGGACTGTAAAAAATCAGACACAACTAAATCGGAGTCTCGCCATTATAGGGGGCTTCGCCCCAATGAACCAATCAGAGCGGAGCAGATTTGCTCAGCAAACCTCTATGTATTAATTCGTGATTCTTTGCGATTTGCGATTTGCAAGTCGGTAAACTAGATAAACCCTCTGTGAGGCTTATAAGGCACACATCTGTTGATTTGAGTCGCCAAAGGTGTCTCTCGTACGGGTCCTCTTGGACCTGTTGCATCACTGCAGCAGTTTTAACGTAGCCCCCACAGCGCATTCTATCCAATAAGAAAGTGTATCCAACAGCCGTAGAGGTCTCCTTGGACCTGTACGGATCATCGGTGCTAAACGGTTAAGCGGGGCTGTCATACAAACGGTCACTTTGCAGTCGCGACCAAATTACGCACACTTCCCACCCTACAAAAAATAATATTAAAGGAATGATGGTAGACCGTCGCTTGGGTGGCTGCCGGGCACTCTGAAAGCAATGGCGGTGACCCACCTGCTGACGGACGGAGAGCGCTCACTTCGAAAATTATGGGCGGAGGCCCAGCGCTGACAGACCGAGAGCGCGGTCGCATCGAGGGACGTCACGACGCAGGATTCGACGTCCGCGAGACGTCAAGAATACTCAAGCGGTCCACTGACGCCGTTCGTCGTGTTCTCGCTGACGACAACAGCGCCAAGAAGCGCAAGGGCCCTTCCCCAGCTCTCTCGGGCGTGACGTGCGTCGGCTGCTTCGTTTGGCGTCTGCGGGAAACCACTCAGCCCCTCAGTTGAAAACTGAGCTTAACCTCAGAGGGTGTGTCCGTACAATCCAGCGTGTTCTAGTTGGTGTAGACTGGCTAACCTACTCCAAAATGGACAACACGCTGCGTTTGCCCAAAGCGGACAAGGTCACCAGGAAGGCGTGGCCGTGGAAAATGCTGATGCTTGAAGAGGGCAAGGGGTTTGAGAAATAATCATTTTCCCGACGAAAAAAAATGGAACCTGGACGGCCCGGACAACTTCCAGCACTATTGGCGGGATACTCGCCAGATCCGACGTCGTCAGGCTGGTGGCGGTTCGTGCATGGTGTGGGCTGGCCTCTGCTCTAAGGGGACGACTAAGTTGGCGGTTCTGACAGGCTGTCAACACTCGGAAGGCTACATCTTACACGCTGTCTGAATACCTCCTACCGTTTGCTCATTTGCATTATGGTATCGATTTTACTTTTCAGCAGGATGGAGCTTCCATCCACACGTCGCGGGCTTCGATGGGTTTCCTTGAAGAGCAAGGCGTCGAGGTACTCGACTGGACTCCATGCTCGCCAGATCTTAACCCCATTGAAATTCTGTGGTCGATTTTGACGCGGCGAGTGTACCACAACGGAAGACAGTTCGACAGTGTGGGCGAGCTGCGCGAGGCATTGCTGAGAGCATGGGAATCGAGCGAGCAGACTACGCTGGAGAAGCTCACCGACTCAATGCCGCGAGGTGATCGAAAAGAACGGCAATAAGACACACTACTAATAAACCGATTATCTACCATCATTCCTTTAATTTTTTTGTGTGGTGGGAAGTGTGCGTAATCGTGGTCGCGACTGCAAAAGTGACCTTTTGTATGACAGCCCCGCTTAAAATTGCGAACCCCAGGATGTTAACACAACGCTAGATACCATTACAATTGGAAGAACAACATATCCAAACAGCGCGGCGCAACGCAAAATTGAGCGAGTTACACCTAAAAGTATGGGTGTGCGTATTTACCTGGCGGGCAGTGTCCTAGTACAGTAACGGATAGAATGCAAATGCCACCAAAACTCGCTATAAGTCAACGCAAAAAGGGCGTGCACAATAAAGCATGATGGGAACATCCAGTTTATTACCCAATCAGATTACCCGAAACGCTACATCAAAACGCTAAATCGCCGTTGTACTTCTGCGCCAGTCACTTGGTAAAAATGGAGACAGCCGCCGAGCCCCCATCAGACCCCCTCGGAGGTCGCAATTGCGACCCTCCTCGATGATGTGTTTTCTCAGCCTAAACAGTGTTAGACGTATTACGCAATGTAGGATAAACGGCGTGTCCTCTTATAAACATAAGGTCAGCCAGAGCGCAGCGGCCAGGTCTCAATAAAGTGTGCAATTTCGGTGTGGGAGTCTATCGAGGCCAATAATGTCACGAGGGCATTTCACAAAGCACTCAAAACCAATTTTTGTGCAAAATACAGATGCCTACCTAATTTTGCCAATATTTCTAGTAATTCGCTACTATTGCAAATCATAAATAAAAATGCCATGTATATTGTACAGCTGTTTTAACAAAGGAAGGTGGCAGTTGCATTCTGTCCGTTGCTGTAGTATCTGACAGCAAAGATGTTGAAGTGACACAGCTACGCACGGTTCGGTAAGCGTTCCCCGGACCGTGGACACGGTTCATACTGAAACGTTCCAGGTCGGACGCTTATTGATCAATTGGTTTGGCTGGTTGCACGGGACAACAAGGAGGACAAGGGAGTAGAGGCAAGTAGTTAACTAGCTTTAACTGTCACTAATCTACTCCCTTCGGCATTTGCCTCCAATACCACAAGCACTACCTCAACAGGTTAACAGCAGCAGCTCGGTACGCTGTACAAGACCAAGAACGCTCAAGATGACGACCAAGCGCGCCAAAGTCCTCCTCGGGAGTGGAAATTACTTCCACTGGGAGTATAACATGCGCATGACGCTTGCCCGGAAGGGCTGCTCGCGCGTGTGTTGCCCGTCAAGCCAGAGAACGAGGCCACGGAGACGTGGCTCGTGGTTGACGCGAAGGCGCTGGGCATCATCGCACAAGGAGTCGAGCATCAGCACCAGAATAAGATCCGTTACGTGACGCGTGCTAAGGTAGCGTGGGGAACGCTTCGAGAATTCTACAGCCGTACAACGCTCCACAACAGTGTCACGATGACACGCCGCCTTCATGACTTCAAAATGGAGGACGGTACAACCATGGCCAAGCACCTGGACGCCTTCGACGAAATCGTCGTTGGCCTGCAGACACTGGGTGACCCAGTTGACGAGTCGTGGCAGCTTGTAGTGTTGTTGAGCAGCCTTCCGATGAAGTACAAGTTAATCTCGGCCATCATCAAGAACGCTAAAGACGCCACGCTAATCGAGGCCAAGTAGAAGCTCCTGAAGGAATATGAACGGTTGGGGAAGAAGGACACGGCCACGGAACGCGCGTTCAAGGTGAACGGACGGTTTAAGAGTGCCAAGGGTAACGGTTGCAGTGGAACGGTTCGCGGAAGAACGGTGGTGGCTTCAAGGGCAAGCGCTTCAAGTGCAACCAGATCGGACACATGAAGAGGGACCGCACCGCTGGGAGCCGTGGAGGCGAGGACGATGCAGGCTTCGCAGTTGGCGAGGAACGCTGGGCCGGGTGGCTAATCGACAGTGGTGCGACGTCGCACATGACCGCTCACCGTGGTGACCTGTCCGACTACGAGGTAACGAATACCGGTATCGAGGCCACGATTGCGAACGGCAAGAAGTTGCGCGTGGCAGGACGTGGAACGGTGAAGTTGACCGGGCTGGACGATCGACGGATCAAGATGGTGGAGGTACTTCACATTCCAGGACTTGACAGACGGTTGCTGTCAGTGGGAAAGCTGGCGGAACGGTGCATGAGCGTGGAATTCCAGCGTTCCTCGTGCACCATTTGGGGAAAGACCAGCGCAATCGCGTTCGGCAAGAAAGTCGACAAGGCGTCCGTGTTGGACTGTGACCAGGAAGAAGCTCGGTTTGTCCAGTATGCCGGGGCTGAAAGCCAGTGGGAGCTTTGACACGCTCGCATGGGACACCCGAACTAGAACGGTATCGCCAAAACAAAGCGTGCCACGAACGGTATTCCGGCTGTTGATCAACCGTTCCAGCGTTTGTGTGGCGGATGAATGAAGGGGAAGCAGACGCTGGAAGCGCTCCCAGCTCGATCGAGATCGAAGACGTCAACCGTTCTGGAGATCGTCCACGCGGACGTGATAGAGCCGATGAAAAAGCCCTTGAACGGTACGTTCTGACGTTTGTGAACGATTACTCGCGCTACGTTGTTGCTTACGTCTTGAAGAAGAAGAGCGAGGTGGCTGCTAAGATCAAGGAGTTTAAAGCGTTCTACGAGAAGCAATTGGGTGAACGCCTCATGTGCCTGCGTTCCGATAATGGAACGGAGTTCGTAAACAAGGGGTGGCGAAAATCTGTACCCTGAACGGTATCGGACACCAGCGGGCGGTTCCGTATAGCCCTCAGCAGAACGGATGAACCGTGCCATTATGGAGAAGACCCGGAGTATGCTACATTACAAGGGCGTTCCAACGGAATGGTGGGCTGAAGCAGTGAGTACAGCTGTGTACCTCATTAACCGTTCCACAAATACGCAGAATACGACCGTGACTCCGTACGAGTTGGGCTTCAAGGTGAAACCTACGATGGACCACCTACGCGTGTTTGGGTCGAACGGTTAGGCTCATATCGACAAAGCAAAGAGGACGAATTTCGAGCCCAAGAGCTTCAGGTGCATGCTTCTTGGGTACGCAGACAACGTAAAGGGGTATCGCGTGTTTGATTGGGACGCTTCCAAGATCAAGGTGTCACGCTCTGTGAAACTGGATGATCGTGAAGTGGACGGTATATATTAGACGCAACCGTCATAGAACGGAACGGTCATCCATATGACCATGGATGTTGACGATGCAGTGATGCATGCACCAGTAGAAAGCCAGCCTGTTGCTGAGCAACCCATGTATGGTGTTGAGAATGATGCACCCAACGTGAACATGGAGAGCACGCAGCCGGAGCAGGACACGACGTCACCCCTGCTGATGCCGGTCGAACGCTCTGCTTTGACTGGACTAGAGCTGGCACCGTACCGAGCGCCGACGACGGTGTTCGAGGACGATCGAGTGGTGCCCCCAACGGAATGTTCGAGGCGTGTTCGTGAGCCAGTGTTCCTGTTAGAAGATGGAACGGGTGCCGAGGAAGAACGGACCGCTGAGGACAGTGATGGTCCACCCTCTCCGAAGCGTGCCAGGATTTATGAGGACATCGCCGAAGCCGTTCTCGCGTACGCTAGCTAGCATTGATGATGCTGTGGACCTTCCGATTACGTACGCTCAGGAAATGACAAGTGACAACGCCAAGCAATGGCGTGAAGCCGTGGAGGCTGAGCTACTTTCTCACGAACGGAACGGAACGTGGACACTAGTGCCACTAGTAACGGTCAACCGCACTATCGGAAGCAGGTGGGTCTTTGCCAAGAAGCGTGACCAGAACGGTTTCGTGGTAGGCTATAAGGCGAGGTTGGTGGCGAAAGGGTTCAAGCAGAAATTTGGTGTTGACTTCTTCGAGACGTACTCGCCTGTTGCTAAATATGAATTCCATTCGGATGGCGTTAGCTGTGTGCGTGAAGGACACATATAGGATAAAATAGTTGGACGCTGACACAGCGTTTCTGAACTGTGAACTCAAGGACCGTTTCTATATGGAAGTCCCTTTTAGGATTGAGAACGCTGAAAATTACGTGTGTCAGCTGGACAAGGCGATATACGGTCTAAAGCAAGCTGCGAGTGTGCCTGGAACAAGACCATCCATCGTGTATTTCTGGGGAACGGTGTAAGAGCAGTGGGGCGGATCAGTGTGTCTACGTTAAGCGTTCCAAAAACGGTTTTGCCTACGTCTGTCTTTACGTCGACGACATGGTCATCGCGGCAAAAACGGGTGATGAGACCCGTAAAATAAAGGACGCGTTAAAGAACGCTTTCACAATGAAGGAGCTGGGACAAGCGAAGTTCATTCTTGGCATGGAGATCGACCAATGAGAAGGCCGTAAAGCTCATGATCAAACAGACTCGGTTCATCGACGACGTGGTGGCACGGTTTGGACAGTAGAACGCAAGAGTGTTGAAAATCCGTGCGCATCGGGATTGACGTTGTCGAAGTCTCAGTCGCCTGGAACGGAGGCGGAACGTTCCATGATGCAGACGAGACCGTACCGTTCCTTGATCGGATGTCTTCTATACATCACAACGTGTACCCGCCCGGACATTGTGTACGTGGTTTTACGCAGCTATCACGCTTTCTGGAGATCCCGGGCAGCAGAATTGGGTGTTACGCTACCTGAAGACGACGCGCCAGTACGGTCTGGTCTACGAAGGCGGAACGGAACGGTTTACGGTCGAAGCGTTTTCGGACGCCGACTGGGGCAGCAACCTCGATAACAGACGGTCTGTGTCGGGAGTCATGATCATGATGGGGAACTCGCCCGTGGTGTTATAGTCAAAGTATCAGAGAACGGTTGCACTCAGATCAGCGGAGGCTGAGTACATGGCTCTAAGCCTCTGTCGGTAAGCGTTCCCCGGAGCGTGGACACGGTTCATACTGAACCGTTCCGGTCGGACGCTTATTGGTAAATTGGTTTGGTTGGTTGCACGGGACAACAAGGAGGACAAGGGAGTAGAGGCAGGTAGTTAATTGGCTTTAACTGAAAATAATCTACTCACATCGGCATTTTCCTTCAATGCCACAAGCACTACCTCAACAAAAGCGAACATCGATGCATAGTGCGCAGGCAGCATCGAGTGTCGTAGGACGAAAGCCTACGTTATCGTGCCGTATCAGCCAACGCGATCACCAAAAGTCGTTGGACTCAGTCTCATTTTGCCGAGTGAGGTGTTAGTAGCAGACGATTGACCGAAAGACGAACTCGAGAAGCCAGAACTGCCATATCTGCTGGAGGCATTTCGTTCCAGCCGAAGCCGTGGACAGCGCTACGCGAAGTCTAAGACGAGCTCCAGGAGTCTCCATTCCAATACTTGCCTAGACCCCAGAAGTCAAGGGCACGACTACTTCAACAAGAAGTAGAAGGCCATGTCCAAGCAGCTCGAGATCATGGACACCTCCCCACGTCAGGAACCGACTACAGAGAACCCTCCTCCATGCAACTAAACGTTGACGCCGATGCCGACCCCACCACCAAGAAAGACCGACAAGAGAGCTCCAGCCAGGTGGTCCTGTTCGCGTCTGACGCTGACGGCACGCCGCTCAAGAGGTTTCTCTGGTGGCACATGACCAAACGGCAACGCATCTTGGTCATCGTCGGACTCGTTCTGCTGCTGCTGCTCCTGCTCTTCCTCATCGGATGGTTTGCCATCGTCCCCGCCGTCATCCGACACTACGCCAGCAGCGTGCAGATGACCCTCAACTACATGGACACCATCAGCATCCCGGACAACACCACCCTCACCGTCGATCTCAGTCTCAACATCCAGCATGACGTCGGTATCGACGCCACCACGGACAACACCACGGTCTCGCTGCTGTTCGGTGGCGCCGTGTTCGCCACACTCCCTTCCCGGGCCTCAACATCCGAACGGGCTCACAGAACTACAATACTAGCTTTTGCATGAGTGGAAGATTGTTTTTTTCTTTGAATCGCATGGCTTGGAGGTTACACAATTTACTGGTGAGTATCCTGGCTGATCATATTCCGACGGAACTCGCTTTGGCGACGGCATGCATGGAGCAACGAAGTCCTCCACCTGTCTGATCATATCCGAGGGTGTGTACATTACAAAGTTCTCCACCTGGCTGCTTATCCGATGGTGTTTTTGGACTGCGACTTTACTATCATCATCCTCCCCATTCGGGGTTTACGAGACTCAGTAGGAGCACGAAGGTAAGGCCCTATGATGTTCGCTGACCATGCACGAACCTCAGACGCGACGAGATTTATGCCGCATCCCGCTATCATGCGCCGGCTGTACGCATTGGAGTTCGGCCCTGGCGAGCTTTCGATTCTGCATCTGATTCGATTCGACCTGGACGCTCAATTTGACTTGTCAAATTCGCACAGCTGCAATTTAAGCAATTATTTAGACAAGATAAGGTTACCAGCGACGTCCAAGAACCCGACACGAGTGCAATTGGTGTCAGCGATATCTGCGCTAAAAGTTTATGGAGGAGACTTCTTCGAGCCATCGACCCGCAATCTCGTGTTGACAGCTCAGAACTTCGCTGACATCGTAATTGACTACGACCCATGGTCTCCTGTCGAAATCATGGCCCTCGCATTTCGGTGCAGTAAAATCTTTGGAGCGTTTCGCCGCGCCGTGCAAATGGACTTGATTCACGGAACAGATACTCGAGATCGAGTCCGAACACGTCTCACGTTTCAAGATGCCGAGTTAAGCAAGTTACTTTTCAAACTGTCGCGAGGAAGTCAACTGCCGTCGAGGCAACCGCCTTCAACGCCTTTGGAACGATCGACCGGGTAGATCCCAACACTGGACAACGCAGGACCTGCTACCATAGGTCGTAAAAGCCGTTCGGTTCTTGCAAACGTTTTAGCAGCGACGCCAAAGCGAAACGGTCGGCAATTATGTTTGCAGTTTATTTCAACTC
This sequence comes from Phytophthora constricta, assembly GCA_011947335.1. Lineage (NCBI taxonomy): Eukaryota > Oomycota > Peronosporomycetes > Peronosporales > Peronosporaceae > Phytophthora > Phytophthora constricta. Next base: position 143,647 of record JAAVTI010000010.1, on the reverse strand, counting down.
AGGGCTGCCCCTCATCAAAACGGGGACAATGTGTCCGATCATACCTCGCACACTTAAGTACCATCCGTTCCGCCAGTAGTGCACGGGTTTGTTAGCGAGTGATATCGAGGATCTCAAGTCCCAGCAGAGTCACAATGACTAGCAGCAACCTCAGCGCAGCGGCAAAGATTAAACCACGAGCGGTCACTAATATGGTGGTAGAACAACTCCGAGTTGCGCTGGAAGAGCGATTACAATATGCGGAAATGCGGATCCTCGAATCACGTTCCAAAGTCTTCAATGTTGCGAGGCCCGGCCTCTCGATTGAGTCCGCCATACAAATGACATCACAACGCCAAGATCCCATCAATTACAACTGCGTTTAGGCGCTTTCACAATTCGTCGTACAGAATAACGCATCTCTCTCAGATGTCATACGACTGTGGCGTGGTCAAACGTTGAAAGACACACGACCGAACAAGGCTCTTGACCCTGAGCATATGTCTTAGCTGCTCCATGGGTACGAATGCGCCGAATAAATCACCATTGTCGTATAAGAGGGAGTGCATCATTTATTCAAGAACGGATCCTCAAGCCATGCCTCCGCAACGTCGCCTCAAAACCATCGATCGGCACGAGAGCTGGAGCAGTGCTGCTGGGCAGCAGTGCAGAGGGTCAAGAAAATGAATCATATTTGGTCGTTACCAAAGCAGCGTCTTCGATATGGCCAGAGCTACACCTGAGTCTGTTTGGGTGCGTGCCCAAACCTGGCGTCGATCCGGCCATTGAGGCCCGCGTAATCCGCGATCTTTCCTGACTCGACGAACTACTGGTCAAACCAAGACAAGAACCCGGAGCAATCATACAATCATGTCGACGCCATCGCTAAACGAATTTTGGAGCTACACCAGCAGCATCCCGGTGTGGTGATATGCCTAATGAGGGAGACGTGAAATCAGCCTTTCGATTGGTGTCGGTTCACCAGGAAACCAGCCCGTGGTTCGCCGGTCAAATCCTTGAGAACGACCTGGTTGTGGTTGACTTATTACTGCCCTTTGAATGGACGGGCTCGCCGGCTCATTATGGCCGCTTCGGCGGCGCGATCACATTTTTAGTTCGCCGTAAAAGTCCAAGGACGCTAGACGCCGTTAACCCAGATTAGGATACTTCATTTTTCCATGACTGGGTCAATGACTATGTACTGGTAGAGCCAGACACAAAAGTACGGCTTGGAGCATGCGGTGCAGCCTTGAGGCTAGCGATGTTGGCAGTTCTTGGGCCACGATCTATCAACAAGAAGAAGTTTACCGCGTGGAGCACGAAGTTTATCCCACTGGGCCTTGAGTGGGATACGGAAGACCTAACAGTACCTATGCATGAGGCCAAGATTAAGAAAGCCCTGCACCGAAAACGAGAGCTGAAAAAGGTCAAGACTAGTTCGCGTCTAGCATTGTCACAACTTATTGGTAGTCTCCGACATGTCTGTACTTGCATTCGTGCCGGGAAACCGTTCTTCCAACGGATTACTGCGTTGTGGAGAAGATCGCCTCGGGACGATAAATTGACCGATCAGCAGAAGTCAGGCTGGATCTCGCATGGTTCGAGTCAATTATTTTTACGGGCGTCTACGAATCATTCCTCGGTCATTCTTCATGGCCTTACCGGAGCCAACAGTGGAAATATTTCGAACTCAAGCAACGACGTGCTTTGCGCATTATACCCTCGGCCCGCGAATTGATTCGAGTTCGGTTCGACGAAGAGGGGCGCGAACTGATAAACCAAAGTCGACTAAGTATAAACGCACGCGAGCAACTGAGTGCCACTTTCGCCGTGTTGGTGTGGGACGCTCGGTGGGCACTCGAGGACTCCTCTTCATCAACGTATGTACGAGTATGGATTGACAACAAGGCTGCAGGGGCTTGGTGCAACAAACTGCAAAGCACCAACGAGTACGCTCAAGAAATGAATCGGGTGATAGGTGCAGCCGAAACCATGTATGGCATCCGACTTTCGGCATCGCATATTGCAGGATCAAGCAACACTCTCGCAGATCTGGGTTCACGTGCATGGAAAAAACTACACATCTCTCAAAGTGGAGACGACTAACAGCTTTGTGGAAACAGGTTTTCGTTCCCTTGCACTTTAGGAAAATCTAAAAGGCAACTGCTCGCCCTTCAAGTGCGATCCATCGCTGACACGTCCCGTCGGCAATATCAAACCACGTGGAAGCAATTGTGCAGCTTCAGTACTAGAATCGGATGCTCTCCATGGCTCCGTAATGGAGACCCTCTCTTCAATTGGCACTCTTTGCAATCCACTCATGGAGCCCCAGCGACACAACAGGTCACACGTCGTCAGGGTATATACAAGGCAAAATCAGTCACATTAAGTGTTTTTCCAGAGTGTTTGCAGGCTTCACACCACAGCTCAATCCCAGCCATCCTGCAACCATAGCTGGTATGCGCCGAATCAGCCAAGCCCCACGACCAATCGCCAGTCGCACCAAGATTAGTCGCCACATCGATTTCGACAACGCCCAGCACCGCCTTTTTATTGGGGCTACGGTGATGGGCTACTACTATCTGCTGAGAAACTCCAAATTCCTGGCTATGAAGGGAGGCCGTCATCGGAACGCCCTACAAGTGCAATACGTGGAAGTCTTCAATAGCAATGGCGCGGCGACACACCGTACAACGGACGCGGATATGGTACAGATCACTCTAAGGGGCAGCAAAACTGACTAACGAGGACAAGGCACGACTCGAGTCCTCATGCGCTCGGGTCACATAAGCATTTGTCCAGTCCAAGCAGCGGCAATGCTGCTAGAGCATGCGCAACAAGCAGAACTACGAGCAACCAAACCAATATGCTCGTTGAACAAACAGAGAATGGTACATGCAGACGAGCTTGCTCAAATGATCAAATACGCTGCAACTGCCATGGGTAATGATCCAGCACAATACTCATGTCACTCGCTACGAAGTGGGAGGCGACTTCACTGATCGCTGTTGGTGTCGACTCGACCACCATCAAACTGCACGGAAGACGGTCTTCAGACACATTCCAGCGGTATACTCGATATTCAAGACCAGTGAGGGTCTCCACTTGCGATGGTGATGGCGGCAAGAAGCAGCGGCAATTTATCATCAAGTGACCCTTGATGTGCATTTGGAGCTCACGCCAATGTCTCGGCGTGGCACATCCTGGTCACTCACTGACGATCAATATACTGCATATTCTTCCCCAACACTGCCTACGATATCATACAATGACACCTCAAGCTGTAGCAAAGGCAAAATACTGGCTTTTGTGCATCAGTGGAAGAGTGGTTTTTCCTTTGGATCACATGGCTTGGAGGTTACACAATTTACTTGTGAGTTTCTTGGCGGATCATATTCTGACGAGGAATTTCCATATCTCAGTGAAAAGCACTGAGATTTGTCGGATAGGTGTGTAGCGTGCAAAGCACTGACTCAGTGCTTTAAAATAGCATTACTACATTTCAATCCAGCAAAGCGCATGTATTACGTGCAACACGTAGGAGTAAGAAAGAGATAGGCTTAATGGTTGGAGGCAACGTGCACAGATTGTTAGCTAGTTGCATACCATTTCTACTTGTGCTCGGCTCCGCGCACTATGCCGCCAACTCTACGCCGCCCCCAACTCGCAAGCCAGGTCGCCCGAAGTCGCGCAAGACGCGGACGTGTTGGCGTTGCAGCACAACGCTCAGCACGTCGACCAAGCTGAAGTACCACCTTGCCCGCAAGACAGGGTGTGGACCAAAGTCCGAAAAACTCAAAAAGGAAAAGAGGAAAGCTGCGAGTAGATGGACAAGTAAGGTGCATTCGATTAGACGCGAATTAGACAAGGTTGGTGGGAGGGAGGAGGAGGAGGAGGAGGAGGCGAAGACCGACGATGTTGACGAGGACATGGAGAGCAAGCAATCGCAGAAAGTCTGGGTGGGACAAGCTGACAACCTGCGACGGGCGAAGGAGTTAGCCCGCGTGGACTGGACGAAAGTCATTGAATTGCGCTAGCAACACGGCAGATTAGTATTAGCTTAGTACTATTCTTGTAGTACCGTAAAGTTAATACAAGCTCAAAATCAGTCAGATGTTGTTAGACTCGTATTGGCTCAAGTCAGCCTCAAACGGGTCAGAATAGCTCTCATGTTCTGCTGTATATTGACCGAGTGACGGCGAAAACAGCCCAATTAGCTAATTAAAAGCCATTTTTGAGATCCGTCATATTATTTATAGTAATCACATTTAAATTCAAATATGATGTGATACATATATGATTTTCAACTGGTTTTGTTCGCGTTGAAGTAAGGCTTTGTGGTAAATGTATGGCATCTTGTGCTAAATGTATTATGTAGGTGGTTATTGTGTTTTTCTCGTTCTCTGTAGATCCTGCTTTAGGCCGTACCTGCTTCAGATTTTCATCTAAATATTACAGAAATTGTCAATCTGCCGCCTTAGCTCAGTCACCCCCTTTCGCTTTTTTCGCTTGTGCTTCGGTTTTGGCCCAGGCTTCATTCCTCCGCGTTTGCCAAATTCGGGGGGTCCGACTGAATTGACGGAACACGGACAGATAAGTCTGTGATGAGTGTGACACTAGTAGGCCAGGGTCGAAAAGGAGCTCTGTACGATTCTCAAAAATGATCAATTGACATTCGCTTGGCTTCGTATAGCGTGTCGAGAGCCTGTCCTTCCTTCACTGCTGCCGGTATAGCATGCACACACGGAAACTCTTTGTCTTGCCAGTTTCCGCACGTGCATTCTTTAGCAGGCAGATCGACGAGACGCCATGGGTGAACGAATCCTGGATTTGTTGAAGGACCGACGAACAGCACATTATAAGCGCCTTCCATGCACGGTGTGACTTTACATTGGTCACTAGCTGCTGCAAGCTTCTTGAGATCGCACGAGAGAAATGGAACAAGCTCAGTGACAGGTCTTTTGCGCAACCAGTTCTCAGCCATTTGCCTTCGGTCTGAAACAAGCTCGCTCAGCTTTCTGAAGTAAATCCAGAATGCATCCAAAGGCTTAGCACTGCGACAATCGTTCCCAATCCAACTATTAGCTTGTTCAGCTAAGTTGGAAGTCGTTTCGTCGTAAGTAGGCAACTTGAAATGTTCTTGAAACTTGTACTTCACCCAGTGTTTTTTTCAATTCCTTTCAAGTATTCCACTGCTGCAGGTTTTGTCAACGCCAATTCCTTCTCATAAAGTGTGTAGTCGTTCTCGCAATCACTGCGTGCCATGCTGTTGATGATGCCGCGCTCTTTACCAGTGAGCGACACGCCTCTGCTGTTAATGTTGGATTTTATGTGTCGTAGACAGAAGCGATGACCCGCCTGTGGGAACACAATCTCAACAGCCGAGATGAGGTCCTTCTGGCGATCCGATACCAGCGTGAAGCGTTCCAAGTCGCTCAGAGCTTCTTTGACCACCCCAAAAACCAGACCCAATGGTCGTGGTTTTCAACCGGGACCAGTGAGAATGCAAATGGCAGAATGTGATTGTTGTAATCTTTGACTGTCGCCACCAAAAACACACCGTAGTTGTTCATCTCGCCCTTTAAATGGGCACCATCCACACCGATTAATCGCTTGCCCATCTGAGCCATACGAATAACGATACTTGGGATAAAACAAGCCCGCATAAAAGTCCCATCGGCATACTTCTCGAATCTCCAAACAGAGCCCGGGTTCTTCTCGTCCATCAGCCTGAGGTAGCTCTCGAGCTTCTGGTAGCTCGTGAGTCGGTCTTCATAATTGCTTTCTTCAATGCTGCGCTTGATACGTGATATAGCTGAGCGCCCAATCTTCAGACCTTTACCAAGGAAGAACTCGGAAATAGCAGCCCCCGTCATTCTTTCAGTCCTTCCTTCATACTGGGGAAGCATCTCCATATGAACCAGCCTGGTCATGTCTTCGACACTTTGGGTAGTATTTCTCTTGTCCTTGGCCGGACGAGGAATGGTACCTTCAGCAACTGGGCGCCCCGAAAAACCCACATGATTCATATGGTTGTGACAGAAATTAGCATGAGTCAGCTTCCAGCTACCCTCGACACCGCTGGCGTTGATGAAGAACGGGCAGTACAGTTCATCCTGTGGGGATTCTTTGTCGAAAAACTGCTGGCCGTTCAGCTTTTTGCACACGTACTTGGCATTGCCTCCGCCCTTTCCTTTGCTACTGTAGCCAGCAACCTTGAGCTGAAATCCACACGACTGCGCAAAACTCTTGCAATGAGCCTGGATCGCCTTCTGAGAGCCATGCAGGTCCGTCCCAATATTGTCGCGTCGGTGATAGGCGACGCCGAAGTTTTCTAGACCCGGATCAGACTGCTGAACTGAGACGTCGTCACGAAGAAGACCCATGTCTTTCGTCTTCGATAAATCAGCAGCGTCCAGTTGGAAAATAGCTTTGCCGAAATTCTTTGCTGCAGGTAGAGCCATTTCCCGAAGTCAACTGGCCGGTCGTGTAGAAACGATGTAGTTGAAGAGGAATCTGGATGGTCTTGGGCGAGGAAAAAAACAATGAGGAGGTTGCATGCTAGGCAGTGGATTCAGAGCTGCCAAGAATATGTTACTTAAAGACGCATGTGGTGATTTCACTTAAATAGAATGCGTAAAGGCAAGTAGAGGTAAACCAAGGGCTTATTTGTGCCTTCGTTAACGCCCTGTATGTATCATCCAAAAATAATATAGTAATGTCTGCGACAAAGAGAAATGCTATTAATATGCTTTCACTGAGAGCGACCAGAACGAGGCCGTTTGCACAATCTCTCCGAAAAATCTCAGTGCTTTTCACTGAGATATGGAAATTCCTCTATTCTGACGGAACTCGCTCTGACGACGGCACACATGGAGCAACAAAGTCCGCCACCTGTCTGATCTTATTCGAGGGTGTGTACGTATACAAAGTCCTCCACCTGGTTGATCTTAATTGAGGGTGTCTATGCTACAAAGCCCCCACCTCGTTGATCTTATCCGAGGGTGTGTACGTTGAGGAATTACCTTGTCTAAGTGGTTGACCACTTAGATGTGTCAGCAGCTGGCGCCAGCGTGCCTCAACTAAGTGCTCACGACTGCTGCCGAGCTTAAGTTCGATAGATTGATTCTGGGCAAGGATCGCAGCCAAAATTAGAAATACCGCTAAAAAAGCCACGACACAAGGTGGAGTTTTCATGAACGGACTACACACAACTCACCTCGCTGCGAATGAGCTCCTCGAAGAAACCTCGCAAAGCGATCCTAAGCGCTTTGAGCACCTGAGTGTGAGGCCTAAGCGTGGGCTCTGACCGTTTTTGGAGACCTGCGCAATACTTAATGTAACTATAGATTCGGATCACCTCCCACTCTATTAATCCACGATAAGCGAAGGTCAATGAGGTCCCCAAAGTCAACCTTTGATAAGCCCTTAGCGGTCTCCAACGCGGACTGAGGTCCCTCCCAAACCTGATCTCCATCAACATCGACCATCACTCCTCCAGCGCTCTTAAGCTTCTTCTTCAAGTAGTGAACACGACTGGATCGGCGACTCGCTTCCTTTCGCGCCTCCCACTGAGCCTTTCTCGACTTCTTGTCACACTTGAACTTCTTGTTAAGGTGTCGGCGAAGATTAGCTGGCCGCGCGAAGACCTTGGCGCACTTCCAACAAGTCACAGGCTTTCGCTAGCGAGGGCTGCCAGGCTTTCTCGGAGCTGCGCTGTCCTCGACTGAGATGCGAACTTTGAAAAGTTGGCGTGCGAACCTAAGCGTTCACTTATAAGTGCTTGCACGCTGACGCCAGCTGCTGATACATCTAAGTAGTCAACCACTTAGCCAAGGTAATTCCTCTGTGTACGTTACAAAGTCCTCCATCTGGCTGATCTTATCCGATGGGAATTTTAGACTGCGACTTTACTGTCATCATCCTCCCCCTTCGGGGATTTACGAGATTCAGTAGGAGCTCATTCGCGTTTTTGCTACCCTCAGTTCACTACCCACCACGCCACACCCATGGCGCACGCCAATTTCTCGGCGTGGCACATCCTGTCCACTTACTGACGATCAGTATACTGCCTATTCTTCCCCAACACTGCCTACGATATCATACAATAACATCTCAAGCTGTGCCAAAGAAAAACCTCACCATCGACAAGAACATGATCATCACGAGCCAAGCCGCCTTCGACGCCATGACTGACGCGCTCATGAACGAGGCCGATATCACACTCACGGCCAGCGTGACGCTTGATGCGTATGCCCTCGGCATGTCCTTCGGCGACCTGAGCTTCGAGCGAGACCTGCCTCTCGAGGGCTTCACCGGATTCAGCGACCCGGAGCCCGTCATCGAGAAAATGGAGCTCACCACCTTCACGTCCAGCGAGTACATCCTCAACATCAACGTGACACTGGACAACACTGCGCGCATGGGTCTCGACGGCATCGGCGCGCTCAACACGAGCCTCTACTACGGCTAGCAGTACCTGGGCTACGCGCTGTCGCAGAAGCCCGTGCTGGGCATCCTCGCGGCGTGAGTGACCAGGTCTATCTCGTCGCGGTGGACGCCAACGCCGTGTCTATCACGAGCATGGTGCTGTCAGCGCTGGCTGGCAGCGCGCAGTTCTACATCGTAGGGGACAACCCGTACGTGACGACGCACGGGCAGTTCGTGGAGGCCCTGCGCAACGTGAACATGAGCGTGCCCTCGATCGACACGTCGTTCTCGAGCATGAATATCGGTGATTCCTGAAGCTTGGTATCGCAGCTTTAGTAGTGCTAGATTTGAAATTGCCACCGAAAAGCTCACTCACTGCCGACCGCTTGTTGTTTCACCGACACTTCACGCCGATCCTGTCCTTGGCCGAGGGACGGTGTTTAGGTGGCTACAATAACAGACTATCCTAACACACGCACTACTCTTACACAACTACGCACAACAGCTGCCACTGACTTGTCCTATTGCCGTGTCTGCGAATCGAGTCCTTCACTAGGTTTTTCGCCGAGCTGTCCAGACGTGACGCCGGGGGCTAATCTACCGGGGTTCGTCTACCCTCTCTTTGTCAGTCGAACTTCCGGCACGCGGGCTGAAGATACCGCTGGCTCGCTACGGGGCTGCTGATACCCGTATCCTTACACGTGTAGCCAGTGTCTTGAAGCAAGTGGCAGCTTCTCGAAGCAAGGCAGCGTTGAGTGTCTCTCTCTTCGTTTCTTTAGTCAAATGCGTATTTCTGTCTTAGCTGCCTCCGAACGGGGATCGCCTTGGTTGCTGCCGAGCGCTCTGTGCTGCGCTTGGCAAATCTCGAAGTGCCTACCCGCCTCTGCCACTACTTCTACTTGCTTCTCCAGGCGACTGCTCGCGGCGCCGCCCAGCCGCTCATTAAAGCTGGGCTCCTCATTGCCTGTTTCCCGCGAATCTTGGGCATCTGCGATCTTTGCTGAAAAGTCACCGAGCCGCTGCAGTCCATACGGGTTGGCCGTCGGTACCTGCCTACCGTCCGCTGTCTTCGTGGCTTCGTCATTGCTTGCTGTCTTCATCATAACCTGTTGTCTTGCTTGTCCTTCGCCGAGTGCTGCCCACGGGTCCTCTGACGCCACTGCACGTCCTCGCTCGCCGTCATCTGCTCCTGCCGCTTGAGTGGACGGGTGATTACCTCCGCTTACTGGTCGAGTCGCCCTCGACGACTTCCAGTGCCTGGTTAGGCTGCTAGCTCGCCGCCTGGGACACTTTGTCTGCCTCCGCGGTCTGTATGTCGACCACCACGTTGGCGGCATTGCCTTCGGCATCCGGGTTTTCGCCGTGTTCTACGTCGCTTCCGCCGTCAGTGCACACGCGCCCTTCAGCACACAACTGCTCGTAGTTACGCTGACTGATACACATTGTCTTGCTCGCTTCTCCGGCAAGTCGATAGCCTAAGAGTTCAACCTGGAACTGCAGTACGTAACGCCCAACCCGCGTCCTGAATCTTCGCCGTCTACGCTCCGTCACGGTCTGGCTCGGTTTGATGCGTTCGAGGCGTAGTTGCGCTGCCACGAGGTTGTGGTCGCCTCGTCGACCACGTCCTGCAAATACGTAGATTCGCGGTTCCTCGTCTTCTTCATTGGCGGGACCCTGCTGTTTTTCCGCTGCTCAACTAGTCGTGCCTTCTTCTTGTCGGGTGACACTCGCTGTTGCCTCGGCGGTTCGTGTTTGTGCTTGCCCAGCAGCTGCAACGTCAGCTTGAGGCTCCTGTCCGGTTCCATTTCTGGCCTCGGCGATTGTGATGTTTGCTGCGAGAACCACGCTGCTCGCTCGCACTCGTGTGGGACCGGTGCCCCCCGTTTCGGTCGTGCTCCGTGCCTACTGACGGATCCTCGCTCTAGTCCTGCTGGTGACTGCATCACTTGCCGCCGGTTCTGCCGCGAATCTAGGTTTATTGCGCCCGGCTCGCCCGCGCCGCACTGCGGCATCTGCGCCTCCACCCGACACTGCTGCATCTGCGTTTCCATCTTGCTCTGCGACAGCTGCTTCAGTCCGGGCCCTGCGTTGCTTTTGACGCGTCTTGCTCGGCTTTGGCTGCTGCTCGTCGGGGGCACTCCCCGTCGCTGGTATTTTCGTCTCTGCCCCGGCTGATTGTCCCGCTGCTGATGGTACACCGGCTACTATGGATTCACCTCCTGCAGCAACGTTTTGTGATGCTATAGCTGGCATCGTGGCCTGAGCGACTATTGTCGGCTCTGCGTCGCTCACATCATCTGGATCTAAATCGGTCGCTGCTATTGCTTCTTCTCGCAGGTCCACAGCGATGTCGTCGGCCATTTTCTCGATCGAATTTGTGGGGTAGTAGTAGAATAATAAGAACGAGCAATGCACGATCATCTCATTTCCTTTTTCCAACACCCTCACCAGATAATTGTCGTATCCAGCAGCCTCTACAATCTGCGCTGGTCCTCGCCATCGATGCCCAAATTTAGTGATAACGGGACCCTTGGTCGGCTTGTACAACCATACAAGCTGCTTCGCCTTGAACTCACCCCGTTGGCGCACGTTACGTTGGTTGTAGTATATTGCCTGGCGAGCTTGCTCTTTCTGCAGCGCGACTGCTGCCAATTCTTGCGCCTTCTTCAGGTCATGCAGCAATACCTCATGATATTCGTCCAACGTGCTGTGGGGATAAGTCAAGCGGCTTCGTCGCAGTAGTTGCGCGGACGTCCGCAGCTTCCTCCCCATCATCAAATCGTTTGGCTGATAGCCGAGCTTCGCATGCCGCACTGAGTTGTCCGCGTAGAGAGCACAGGGCAGGAAGTAATCCCAGTCGTCCTGCTCTTCATTAACGTAGAGACTCACCATGTCCTTCCACGTCCTGTGAAAGCTCTCCACTAGGCCGACTAAATTCGGGCGGTACGGCACGGGCGTCGAATGCTTCACCTGCGTGAGCGACAGCAGTTCCGCCGTCGCACGACTTCCAAACTTCATCAAACCATCCATCATCACCTCTCTCATAAGTGCATAGACCAACACGACCTTGTGCATTAAAAATCGTGCTATTGCTTTCGCTGTATGCTTGCTGGCTGCTTCGGCACGGCGTAGCGCGTCGTATATTCCACAACTGCGATCACGTAGCGATTTGCATGTGTGGTTACGGGCAACGAACCTGCCACGTCGATCGCCCATCGATCACACACGTTTCCAGGCTTCACACTGCGCATCGGCGGCACTGCTGCCCTTGGCCTTGCCTTCCGTGAGCCGCAGTCTTGGCACGCTGACACCCACTGTGAGCATCTTCCCGCATGTGCGGCCAACAATATAGTTGTTGGAGGCGCTCGTAAGTATGTGGCCCAAGCAAGTGGTCAGCCCAAATGCTATCGCGCGCTTCCTTGAAGGTCAGTGCCCAGTAGACAGCAGGCCGAATCGTCCTAGTCTCTCCATCGACTACCAGTCCGGCTTCCGTAGTCGACACCTTCCGCCCTCGGTACGCCTTCTTCTTTAATGCTAGCACCATCACGGATTTACTCTGCTCCCGGCTGACGTCTTCGTCTGTGAACTGGATGAATCCAATCTCCGCGGCTTCTACTCGCTACACCACCGATGCCTGGATCACGTTCACTGCTGCACGGTCGATCTCCGCCTCGACCAATGTGCACGACAGCTGGACGCCCTCTGCCTGTTAGCCACTTTCGTCACCGACGGCGTATGCTGGATCCCCGCGGTCCTCTACCTCCGGCGCGCACTGTCCCTCCACTACGCATGCCAATGAGCAGGCATCTGCAGATTAGGCATTGTGTTACGAGAAAAGCCAAAATGCCTAATCTGAGCTTCTGGAAAATGCCTAATTAGACAGTCGAAAATCCAAAATTGAGGTCGGAAATCAGAATTTCACAGTCGAAATTTTGAAAATTCATACGAAATAGCACTTGATGAACCCCGATCGTTCGTTTTCTGTTGTAAATAGAAGTCAATACGCATCCTGAACGCCTGTAAGTGTAGGCACCGCCACATGTCGCTATGCTATGCAGCTGTGTACTTACTTGCTCCGTGCGATAGTGCTGGGAAGTAAGCGGTTCCGGGTTGATCCAAATTCTGATAGCTGGAGTCGAAACCTTATTGAAAAGCATATAATAAAGCTAGGCGAAAGCTAGGCGAAAGCATGCGCTTGGTGGTGCTAATTCTCTACGCATGGGCCATCATCCACGTGGCAGGCCGGAAAGAAGCGCGGCTTTTGGCCTTCGACGTGTGACGAGCTCACAGCCTTGATGTAATGGCGCTGAGTTCGGAAAGTTGCAACGCCAACACACCTGTAGAATTAAAGCATTGGTTTAGCAATTCATCGAGCATGGACACCTCGGCCCAGCCACGACGAGCTCATTCGCATCTTCTTGCATGGTAGCGCCTTTCGCAAGCAGCTCGTCAGTGTCGACGTACGATGTATCGCGAGGACACCTTGAGGCTGTAGTGCTTTTGTTCGTTATCAGCTTGGCACACACGGTTGAGAGGTGTGTATTATATCTCAAAGGGGAGAAGAGTGTTCATAGTATATTGCTGCTAAATTACAAAAACTGGAGAGAGTTTGATCTGGTCGCTTTAGCGAGCCCTGCTCACATGTAAGATGTACCCATACTGAACCCAAGTATAAATGTGATGCCTAATCTAAGATCTGGGCCCGGCCCCATACGTTTCTATCACCAGAGCCTAATTTGATGGCCCGGAGGGAACCTAGTCTAAGCCAATTAGGCTCCTAGGCACTAATGCCTAATGCGTCGGCCCCGTCGCGGCGTCGAGAATCCTCGCGGTCATTAGTCACTGCGGGCTAGGTCTCAGCGCTGCTCTGGTCGTCGCTGCCCTTCCCTGCACCCGGCGGCACGCTAGCAGTTGTCTTGCTGTCAGCACCATCACGCTTGCTGCTGCTATCGCCCTCGCCCTTGCCACGGTCGTCGCTATCCTTACGTCCTGCTGGTCTGATGTCTGGGTTGTCAGCTGCTGCGTCGTCTTTGTCTGCCTCCTCGCCATCCGAGGGTGCTGGTCCTCGTCTGCCACATGGTTCTCTTTGCCGGGCCGGTATAGAATAGTGAAGTCGTACTCCTGCAGCGTCAGCGCCCGCCTGTGAAGCCGTCCCGCTGGCTCCTTCGTCGTCATGAGCCACTTATGCGCGACGTGATCGGTCACTATGGTGACCTTGCGTCCATAAATATGCGGGCGGAAGAGCCGCACAGCCCATACCACATCCAAACAATCTAGCTCAGAAATAATGCACTTTGCACCTGTCACGCGGTTCACTTTCGGCGCGTACGCTACCGGCTGGTCGCCGTGCCCTTGGTCTTAGCTGAGCACTGCACCAAGTCTAGCTTTCGACGCGTCAGTCGTCAACTTGAATGGAAGTCTGTAGTTAGGATAGATGAGCACGGGGTTCTGCTCAACCAGGCTTTCGCCCACGTAAACTCCTCCTCCTGAGTATCGCCCCAGGTCTACTCGCTTCCTTTCCGCAATAGTCTTGCCAGCGGCGATATCTTTGCTCTGAAGTCAGGTACGAACCGCCGGTAGTAGGCGGCTAGAGCTACAAATCGCCGCACTTGCGCGTCATCAGTCGGGCACGGAAACCCCACAATCACCTTGATCAACCTGTTCGTTGGCTGGATGCCTGCGGTCGTTAAGTCGTGCCCCAAGTACTCCATCTTTGTCGTCGCGAACGAGCACTTCGACGCCTTGAGGCTCAGTCCAGCCTCCGACAGCCTCTCTAGCACAACCACCAATCCCACTACATGCTGCGCTACCGTGTCCTTTGTAAAAATAACAACGTCGTCGAGATACACTAAGCAGCAAATCCACGTAATCCCTCGGAGCGCGCAGTCCATCAGCCGATGAAACGTGCTCGGCGCGTTGCAGAGCCCAAACGGCTTGCGCTTGAACTGGAACAGCCCCCCGCGTGATGAAGGCCGTCTTCGCACGGTCCTCCTCCGCCACACCAAGGTGCCAGTAGCCAGCGTGTAAATCCAAGCTAGTGAATTGCCGCGCGTCGCACAAGGCCTCAAGCGTTTCATCCACTAGCGGCAGTGGATACATGTCCTTCGCGGTGACCGAATTCAGCGAGCGATATTCGATGCAGAACCGCACGGTCCCGTTTTTCTTGCGGACGATGACCACTGCGAATCCCCAAGCGCCCTCGCCTTCCTCAATCACACAAGTTTTCAGCATGCTGTCTACTTCTTCATCAATTACCTTGTTCTCCGACACGGCGCGTCGACGCCTCCGCTGCATGATCCGCGCCGCGTCGCCAGTATTGATGTGGTGCACCACGCCGTTTTCGCCAGCGGCAGGCACCCTGCTTCTTTCGACGATGCCTGCGTACTGCCGGAGCAGCGCTATCACCAAGGCGTGGTCGGTTTTCTCAATTTTGGCAATGCCCAACTTCACCGCATCCTTGAGTGGCTGGGCGTCCTCTTTCTTGAGCGACTCCACCCATTTTCTCACGCAGTCACACTCCAATTCACCGTTCATCCCCAGCAGCCGCATCGTTTCGTCTGTGGGGACCCACGTACCGAGCGCTTCACGTGCTGGCAACTTCTCCGGTGTGCCTTCTACGTTGAGCTCGGCGACTCGCACCACGCCGTTCCGCTCAATATCATCCGTCGGCGCCATCAGCAAGTGCCGCTTACTGCTGGGATTCGGGAGAAATATCCCTGCCGTGCCGCCTTCTGCGTCCACCGCCGTGCGCACTACGCTGTGAGTGTTAGTCGCCAAATTGACTGTCTTGGCGAGCTGCACGACCGCCCTCCGTCCTTGCCCTGGCTGCTGCAGCGATGTCACCCCATGGCACGTGAACGGTAGGATGATCTTGTAGCCTCCCTCGTCTCGATACTTGAGTTCACGCGACCCGAAATATATCTTAATCTGCTTGGTCATCATCCAGTCTTCTCCGATGAGGAAGTCTTCTGCTTGCCCGTCAACCACCAATGCGTCGATGGCGATCCGCTGCTGGTACTCCGTCGTGCCCGAAAATTGCCAAACTCTCAGGACCCGACTGGTACCACCTTCGAAGCCCTCGACAATGTCGACTGGTGCCCCTGTCGCGATATGCACCGCCCGTACTTCCTCAAGTTCTTGCCGGCCACGCAGAACGGTGGGCAGCTGTTCAAACGCAAATTCTGCGTGTGTGTTTTCGTGAACGCCAGCAACGCCGTCGGCAAGCAGCTTGGGTCATTGCTTCCCGCTGCACGCAACTGCGCCACTTTCTGACCCAATCCGACCTCACCTTTCCGTACATGCACGTACCCGTAGCCTCCCCGACGCGTGTAGCGCCGCTTGCGTTTCACGGCCGTGGTTTGTGCTGCCCTCCCGGCAACCTCTGCCACCTTAATCTTGTCCAGCTTCGCCTGCTTCTGCTACATGTGATGCACTGATCGCGCTGCTCGATACTGTTTGGACTTTCAAAGCGCTTGCCGTCTGGCCTAGCGCATCTCCGCAAGCGGCCTTCCTCTGCCAGTTCCGCCAGCACACTGCCCTCGTACTGCTGCACATGCCTCTGCTTGTCGTCCTCGGTCATCTCCGCTGGCTGCTACTCAACATCTGGGATTCACTTCGTCGCTGCCACCATGACAGGCTCTGCCGGTGACACTGGTCTCGACCTCTTGTCTGATTCCCGGCCTCTATCCTCCTCACGATCGCAGCTGTCACCTGTGCGTTTTGTCGCTGTCGCCGATGCTGTCGAACATCGGCGAGTTCCCGAAGCTCTTCAGACCACTCCACGAACCGCGACGCGCGACACCTTGGTTTGTTCTCGTCTTCGCGCGCGAAGCTCGGTTGTCAACTGTCCACGCGTGGCAGCCATCACACTCTCGGCCCGCCGTTGCCGCCTCTTGACTGTCGTTGACTTGCCTCCGTTTAGCAATTTTGCTTCCCTCGTCACTATTGCGGGCGGCTCCGCTGTACCACCAGATCCTTGCCGGGCCATCTACCCTCCGACGGCTACTTACCCCTCAGAACTTGTGGCGGAGCCACACCCGCATCTCCTTCTCGGGCCACGTCGGCACTACTCGTACCTCGACGCCGCTTGCCCAGCGTTGGAGGCTTTTCTCCACTGCTGGTCTCCTCATTACCTGTTCCATGGCTTTGACGACACGTGTCGTCGCTCTTTCCTTTGGCTTGGCAACCTTTGGGTGCTGCGACCGCATCGCCATACATGCATCTACTGCTAGCCGCGATCTGCCACGCCAATTGCCTCCGTTTCCCTCTCCTTCTGCTCCCTCGCTTCCTTCCTTGCGCACATTCGCGAATGTCGTAGCTTGGTACCGCGGGCACACCACCGTCGGTTGGGGCATTTCGTCCGTCCTGCGCCACTTGTTCACTTCCAGGTTTACGCTCTGCACGCACACCTTCCTCTGCATCGCGTTCGTCTGCTGCCGTGCCACCTCCATTGGGGTATTCCTGGGCTTTAGACTACTGATCCCCAGCCACTACTGTCGCTGGGCGTTTTCCTGATCTGTCGCAGGTCTCGGCTTACTTCCGGCTGGCTTGTTACAGGCAGCGAGCTTTCGTTGTTGCTGGGGCTGATCCGCCATCTCTGATACGCGGGCGGGACACTCGAGCCACCAGTGTCCTTGGACACCGCAGGAGTTACACGACGGCTCAGCTTGTCTTGCCGGATTGGCCGATTATCTGATGGGCCGTAGTTCTCCAGGCCTCCACGTCCGCTGTTCTGCCCTCGGCCGTAGTTGCGACTGCCGCCGTAACCTTGGTTTCTTCCTGCACTTCGTCCGTCTCAAGTGTCGCGGCTTCCTTGGTCCTGGCAGGACCGTGGGTCCGCTGCTGGCTATCACCCAGCGGCGCTGGCTGACTTGGTTCCGCACTGCTAGCCTCCGCCTTAATATCGAGTGTCTGCGACAGCTTGGCCTTGCTGGGCTTCTGTGCTGGCTTATCATTGGTGACGCCCACGACCATCATCAATGCGTTGATGGCAGCCAGCGAGAGTGGGTCCTTCTTCGCCGTCTTGGCCAACCCACTGACCACCTTTCCGGACATATCGAAGATGGGCGAATCTTCGTCAACGCCGAAGCCCAATTCCAACTTTTTCCAGTCGATCTGGTCTGTCGCCTCGGCTGTCGCTCTCTTCCGTTTTGGAGCAAAAGTATCGTTCGTCCCGGCGAGTTCACGATCTTCCCGGTAGCGCCGCTTGGCAAGCCGCCAGTCGGTCACCTTTCGCCCTTCGCCGTACTCCCGCACTTGTCAATTGCAAACTGCACTGCTTCTTCCAAGCTTCTCGGCTTGTAGGTACGCACATGGGTAGCTGTCACTTCGTTGTTAATTCCATTGATAACGTCTCCACGCAAGCCTCGGCTGCTCTCTTGCCAAATCCAATACCGTACAGCTGGTTAGCGAAATCGCTGAGGCGTTCCCCGGCCTGCTGAACTCGTTTCGCCAGACGCTGCTGTATCTGCCACGTATTGTCGCGCCTACCGTACTTCTCCCGCATCTTCGTGACGTGAAGTCGTCCCCGCGCATCGTCTCCGTGATCCCTATCAGCCACTTGCTCGCGGCGCCTTTCCAATGAGCCGTTGCACCGTAGTATAGCTCTTCCGTGGTCCACGTGTCGCCACCTAGTCGGGTCTGGTGCTCCACTTCTTGTGGCACCGCAATTCTATCGTCATAACACATCCCTTGACGCTAGATAAACTGACGACTACGACGGTCAAAATAAAAGAATTTGCGAGGGAAAATGCTCGTGTGCAATAAGTTGTAGCTAGAACTGCGAACGCTACGCTGCCTATTGTGCGCGACATGCAACAGATTGCCTTAGAGCACAACGACAAGTTGTCAGTGCGGTAAGGCGACATTGTATGAGAAGAAGAAGCTGCCGCACTAAAATTGGACAAGTCGTCCCTGCACAGGCCCAACCGTATGGGTCTTTCGGGACCTGCTTTGAGCGGGTTGCCCTTTAACAGGGAAGAATTGGCTCGGCCGCAACCGACCCTGCCTACGCGACCCTGCCATTACTGCCGCAAAATCGACCGACGGCTCCATCGCGCGGCGAAGTAGCATGTCATGGGCCTTCTGGGTACGTGTCGTTCGTATAAATGTAGCTGTCAACATCCTAACAGTTCTTTCTATCTTTTACGTGTAGATATTCACGACCAGTGAGCTACGCTAGAGGCCTGCAAGGTCCAGCGTCAAAATCGGTAGGAGTGATCGGTAGCTGAAGTACAGCGCTCGAAATAATGATCGACAAAAGAGTAAGAGCAACAAGCAATTAAATACTAACTATGTACGTTGGCATTACCTCTCTGAATCGATCGTAGCGGCAGCAGCAAGCAGACGAAAATACTCGTGGGAGACCACAACAAATTTAGCGAGAGAACTTGTGCACGCCTGCGTCGTTTCACACTTCAAAAGCACCGGCGTCCATCGAATTGCGTAGTTCTGTTCCGTTTACGATGCTGGCTGTGTCACCAGTGCCAAGGCGATTGCTTCAAATACACAGGAAACAGTTTCAAACTCGAAACCTGCATGTGGACCACCTTAGAACAGTGGCCCCGCTTGAATCACGACGCATATCGTTTGTGTAACAGGGACGACGGAAGGAGCATGAGCGGTACTCGGCGAGGCTTCACCTTCGACTGGCATGGCCGCGTTTGCGGGTACCACAAGGCTACGTGGAGCGGGTTCTGCACCGGTGTTTGGCTTCTTGGCTCGACTTGAGCTCTCCGCGCGAGCAGCCGAGGTGGTCTCCGCTTCTTTGACGGCACCGTCACCGTTGATGCCACCGAGTGGTTCACCTGCGAACCACAACCAGGAAGGTCATGCAGTGTTTGCATAGTCCCCAATGGAGATGCTGGTTTTACACGGCGCTTCTTCTCGGCTTGGCAGGCCGCGCCGATGCGGTCCTGCTTGTCAGCAGCACACTTTGTCGCCTTTTCGACTGCTACCTCAGACGTGTGAACCGTTCCGGATCGCATTTGGACGTCAGCACGGCCTATTTCTTTGCGTTCATAAGCCGTCTGTAACGGGCACGCTGCGTAGCGTTCTGGCGCTCACGATGGCCTACACAAAGCTAATGACGATCTCCATTCGGCTTGATCGCTCTTTCGTTGACGCACGTCCCAGGTGTAGCGGGGCAACACAGGATAGTGCACCCGGGAGTACACTACTACACGCAAATCCACTAGTGTGAGTGGGACACAGACACTAGCGACCAACATTATGAACCGTCAATGCAACTATCATTGACGGGCGCTCAGGCGAACAGCTATTGGTTGAAAGGGCCACATTTCAACCAATCATGTGCATGCATTTCATGCAAATGCGTGAGAGCCAACCATGCTCTCACCTCTGCAAATAGATATCATCTTAAGAGGGTTTAGCGTAAAGATAACGTCAGCCCGCCACTCGGCGGGCTGCCATTTAATTCAGTTTTCTTTTTATCTAAAGTCCTAAGTGTTTGTTTTAGAAATACGCGAGCCCGTGTATTTGTATCTTACATACAAACTTTAAGTCTACGCTCCTCACTACGCGCGTACTGTGTATGCTAAGAAACAGAGCGTAACTCTCGCCCTGTTTCACCTGGTAGCACTTTGTAGTCCGTTCAACGCCTACAGAGAATAGCCAAATAGAATGTAGCTATGGAGACGAAACCCCTTCGTCAGGCGGCGCCCCGTCTGACGGAGCTCCGAGCATCCACTCTCGTATTAAGAGAGATGATTGCCCCCACCTGAGTGATCAGCAGTTGGAGGCGTTGCTACGACTCTCGCGAGTCGTAGGCGCCCATCCACTGTGGTAGCAAAGCTTCGGTCGTTGCCGCCAAGCGAACACCATGTAGTCGTGGTCGACTACATGGAGAAGGAGCAACAGCAGAAAGAGACGTCTGCTGTTCCACGCTTTGAGTCACTGAAGGTATCAGTGACTCCTTCTCCGGTGGCTCGAACGAGCCACTATTGCATTGGCTCGTAGAGCTCGAGACAGCGATCGCGTATTAGCCTCCCGAGTCGGAGTTCAGGTCGAGGGCGGAGTTCCTCGACCTGAAGCAAGGCAAGCGCGACGTACTTGCGTACGCGCAGCAGGCTTGATACTTGGTGTCAAGTATCGTGAACCACCCCATTGATGAGGCGACACAAGTTGTCACCTTCATGAAGGGACTTAGAGATGGGCCTGTGAAGACGTATCTCTTCCGAGAGTACCCGAGTACTCTCGAGCAAGCCATCCGACGTGCATCGCAAGAAGAGTTTAGCTTGAGTCAAGCCAAACTTCACGCGGACACGCCAGGGGCGCCGCGTCCGCGACCGAGATCCATGGGCTGTCTAGAACCCATGGACCTATCAAGTGCGTCTGCTGGCAGGCAGCAGACGGATCCGCGTAGAAGAACGCAGCGGTGTTTCCAGTGTGGAAACACTGGTCACTACGCACGCGAGTGTGTAGCAGGCCCAAGGCCTGCTACTCGCGGTACGTCGTATCGTGCCAACGCTGATCGTTGGCGCGGACGACCAAAAGGCGGGAGCCAGTAGGGGCGGGTGCCCTACTGGTGTAGTCACACCTGCCGATGTCGGACATGTGATGACTACACCCCCTGCGGTGGCAATCACCGCAGTGAAAGGAAGGATGGTCGAGCTGGGCTGATCATCCTGGAGGTTGCGGTGCATGGGAGGTCCATGCACGCGCTGGTCGAGTCAGGTGCGTCGGACAGCTTTGTTCGATTGCAGAGTGTGAATGCGATGTGCCCCGAGGAGAAAGAGACTCCTCGGAGCGAGTTGGTGGTGCGACTGGCGACAGGGGCAAACCGTGAAGACACGAATGCGAACGGTGTCTGTTCGCTTTGACTGTGAAGGTCGGACCTTCACCGAAGACCTTATCGTCTTTGACTTAGATGATAAGTTCGACATGATATTGGGCATGCCGTGGCTAAAACGTCATGCCCCAGTGATAGACTGGAAGGCCCAGTCTACAGTCTCATTCGGAGCCGAGGACGTTAACGTCCTCGGATCAGCGGACAACGTGACAGTGAGCGATAGCCTGTCAACGTTGTGCGCGCACCTCGCGGTGCGTGCGTTGGGAGCGAGGGCAACCTCGCTCATCCCAGCCAAGAGAACGTGGCGACCGCCAAGGCCGCCACGTACCAGAAGAAGGAAGACCTCCGGGAAGCTTCCTCGTCCGTGCTCGGGGCACGGGAGAAATCACAACTGAAGGGTGCACTCCGGGAGCGCACGCACGTCCAAACCGGGTTTGGACCGAACCCTTCGCAGGCCCGGCCTGCGAAGGCAAGAACCACGAAACCGTATAGGGCCGGGCCCGAGGCGACAGTTCAAGAGAAGATCTCTCCTCAAGCCGGGCTTGAGGCGCCAAGCTTCAAGGAGACCCCTCGACGGGCCGGGCCCGTCGAGACACAAGATATGGATTGTTGTCAGGTCGGGTCTGACAAGGGTCACGGTATGTGGAACCCGAAGAGCTCCTCACAACTGAAAGGTACCGAGACTGGAGAGGAAGGTCGCTCCTCCCTGTCCCAAGAACGCCTTGCACCG
Organism: Phytophthora constricta; assembly: GCA_011947335.1. Lineage (NCBI taxonomy): Eukaryota > Oomycota > Peronosporomycetes > Peronosporales > Peronosporaceae > Phytophthora > Phytophthora constricta. The sequence goes on along the minus strand of JAAVTI010000010.1, from coordinate 121,700 downwards.
AAGCGTGCAGGTGACGAACCTCCATCGTCTGCGACGGGCGATGTCGAGTACGAGAGAGTGAATGTGCTGACGCAAACAGTCTCTGGAGTCCAATGTCGAGTTAACATTGGAGTGTCCTCCGAGCACTGCCTCGGAGTTGACAGCGCCGGAAAGGATTTGCACAAGATCTACGCGCCGGGCGCGTAGAACAAGTATGCATCCTCACCACTCGTGGGGATGTCATGATCACAGAAGATCTGGAGGACCTGCTGCAGGTTCTCGTGCGGCATGGGCCTCAGTGCCAAATCGAAGAAGGATCGAGCTGGGACTCGCTCAAGTCGAGTCCCTATCACGACGTTCTTCGAGAATACGCCAACGTATTCCCGGACGAAGTTCCTGTGGAGCTTCCGCAGGATAAAGGAATTCAGCACGAGATTGATCTCGTGCTGGGCACGAAGTACTGTGTCACGCGACAGTGGACTCTGCCGCGTGAACAAGTCAAGGCCATCGAAGAGTTCTTCGAAGCTCGTCGTCGTGCGGGCCAAGTGCGGAAATCTAAATCCCCGCACAGTGCCCTCACGTTCTGTGTCAAGAAGGCACAAGGCGGATGGCGCATCGTTCATGTGTTTAACAACATGAACGGTGCGACGATACTGGCGCAGACGCCGATACCGAGGAAGGATGTCATCATCGATTCGATGGCCAAGAGCACCGTGTTCAGTGCTCTCGACCTAAGAGATGGTTTTTACCAAATCTTGATGCGTGAGAGTGATATCCCTCTCACGGCGTTAAGCACCCCAAGCAGCATGCTTTGGGAGTGGCTAGTTATGCCATATAGGCTTAAGGATGCCTCTCTGCGACGTTTAATAGATGCGTAAACGCATCTATTACGGTTGGTGGGGACTTCGCACCGACGTACTTCGACGACGTGTTCGTCCACAGCCGGGCTATGGGCGAGAAGACAGACACCGAGATGCACCAGGAGTATCTCCGACAACTGCTTGCGCTCATGCGCAAGCACAAGTTATATGCAAATCTTAAAAAGTGCATATTCGGTGCGTCCGAGATTCCAGTTCTCGGATGCCTTGTCGGCAAGGACGGTGTCCGCCCTGATCCCGAAAAGATCAGGGTGATCAACGAGTGGCCTGCCCCCTCGAATGCAAAGGCACTGCGGCAGTTTCTTGGGTTGGCTACGTACTTGTGCAAGTACATACACGATTACGCTGGGCGTATTCGACCACTGTCGCGCCTCCTCAAGAAGGATGCGGAGTGGAGATGGTCTGCTAAATGTCCGCAGGCCTTCAATTCGGTCAAGCAGGGCCTGACCGAGGCGCCGATCTGGCCGTCGCCGACCATGATCGTCCGTTCCACGTTGTGTGTGACGCATCCGACTTCGCAATCGGATGCGCTCTGATGCAGTACGATCACGAAGGACGTGATCGTGTGATCTGCTATCAGTCTCGTCAGCTTAAGCAAGCTGAGCGCAACTACCCAGTACATGCCAAGGAGCTCCTTGCCATGAAGTATGCGCTAGCCAAGTTCCGCGTCTATCTCCTTGGAGATAGACCCTTCGTGATCTACACCGATCACGCTCTTTACGGACGGACGTAAGGTCACCACATCTCTCTTAAATAATGGCACGGTGGCTGTCATTCTTCGCTGAATACAACTTCCAGGTTGAGTACAAACCTGGAAGGTTGAATGTGGTGGCCGACGCACTGTCGCGTCGGCCGGATTACAACTACAAGGTAGTTGACGACAATGCCATTGGCATTGAACGCAGCAGTGTGCCCACATCGTCGAGCAGCGACGATGTGCAAGGCGTGTTCGCTTGACGCGGACGCCAAGCGATTGCTGACCTATGTGGAGGCACCATCCGACAGCGCGCATCGCGCGCTGCCTACATCTGAAATCCCGTGTGCAGAGGTATAGTGCATACGACGACTTACTGCTATACAGTGCAGCTGACGACGATGTCGCTCGCATCGTCGTCCCTGATGATTATGATCTGCGGCTGCGGATCATATTCGAGTATCACGGTGCCCCATCGTCTGGACATCCGGGTCGAGAGCAGACGTACCTTCTTCTCTCGCGTGACTTCTGCTGGCCTCGCCAGTACAAGTGGATCCGCAAGTGCGTCCGTGCTTGCGAAGCGTGCCAACGAGTGAAGCCGACGCCGGCTTCACAAGGACCGCTACAGTCTCTGCCGATACCGACAGAGTGTTGGGAGTCCATCAGTATGGACTTCATCTTCGGGTTACCGCCCGACGCCAAGCGTCGGACTGGAGTGGTCGTCTTTGTCGATGGCTTCACAAGATGGTTCATCTTGCTGCGGTGCCTGCCAATTCACATCCAAACAGACGGCACGTCTGTTTGTGGAGCTCATCTTCCGCTCTCACGGTATGCCCCGTGAAATAGTGGCCGACCGTGATCCAAGGTTCACGGCCGCGTTCTAGAAGGAGGTCTTCGGTCTCCTTGGTACTCGGCTGTCGATATCGACAGCCGACCACCCGCAGACGGGTGGTCAGACCGAGCGCGTGAATCGCGTGCTCGGTGACATCCTCAAGAGCTACGCCCACTCGTTCACCGAGTGGAGCGACTGTTTGCCGATGGCAGAGTTTGCCATCAACAACTCGGTGCATGCCTCTACGGGGCACACACCGTTCTACGTGAATGTCATGCGGCATCCACGAGTACCTGCCATGCTTGGCGGGGTGACAGCTCCCTTGAGTGGGGAGGATCGGTGAGCGAGCCACGCCCACGGGAAAAGGTGAACGCCGTGACACGTAGTGCCACGCGCCAGAAGAGTACACTTGGCTTCTGCATCGGGTGTAGGCGCTTTCTACAACACCTCCATGCCGGGCACGGAAGTTACAAACAACGAGCAAGTACCTTTTCGCTCCGGGAGCGAAAGAGACGACCAAGTACCCTTCGCTCTGGGAGCGAAAGAACAAGCAACGACCCGTCCCACGCCTGCTACTGGAGCAGACGTGATGCAAGATGACGTGTTCGACTCGGAGTCAAACACCGGAAACAAAGACGATACAGCGACGACGCAGGGCGATGTCACTGCTTCGACCGAGTACGTGTCAACACCCCAAGTGGACACTTAAGAGACGAGCGCATCGTGCAGGGTACGATAGCGGACAAGGATACATTGGTCGACACGACCAATGTCGATGCGAAAGAACTTTGTGCGGAATCGACAAGCCGTCATGCGATTTGTTCGCGATGCTATTGCATCTTCTGTCGACCGACAGAAGATGAACGCTGACAACAAGTCACGCAACAATATGAGTGAGTTCAAAACGAATTCATTAGTTTTACTGTCTACGCAAATCTTGGCTAGACATGCAGTCTCGGACTTTGGAGCAAGCAAGCTTGCTCCACGCTTCATCGGCCCCTTTTGTGTCTTGCATCGCCAAGGCACAGCCTACACGCTGGACATACCAACCTAGCATGAGACTGCACCCGACGTTCTATGTCGGGCGACTGAAGGCGTATCATGAGCATGATTAGCCCGCGCGCCCATCCAACATGAGCACGAAGAAGCATGATGGTCAAGCCACGAATCGTCATCCTCGTCGCGCTCGCGCGCAAGGCGCCAGCGACGCATACGAACGCTCTCAACGAGCTTCGCAAATCTCCTCTCGACGTCCTCGACTCGCGTCAGCGCGTCACCCGCTGTCTCGCGAGAAACGGACACTCGCGACGAGAGGTTCGAGATCACCTGACTCTGCTCAGCGATCGTCTTCCAAGCCTCACGGCGGAAGGCTGCAGAGTCAGCCGCCAGTTGCTTGAAGGTCTGATCAGCCGCAAGCGGTCTTCCCTCCGCCGGCACCTTTGCGGGCTGTCGACGGTTCAATTCGCTGGATTATCGAGCGAGTTGTAGCTCACCAGGAGCCACGCACTGGCCAAGGTCAGCGTCGTTTTCGATATCGTTGGAGAGGGTACCCTCCCTAACACGATCGTGGGAACCGCGGAATATCCTCGTGATGATATTCCGGAAATGGTGATGGCGTACGAAGACCGCCACCACCTCCGCCCGAGCCGATACTAGATCTCTGCTCGATAGTGTACCACCCGCGCCCCCGGGGTCGGGAAGGCACGTAACGGGATCAGGCGGGGGTGCTATCTTCCCGGCATCCGGGAAGACCGTAAACGCCAGTCTCGGACTTCACTGGGTACTCGTATCGTCGAGTACCCGTCGACTTCATTCTCACGCAGTCTTTTCGCGTTGGGTGGACAGACTGGACGCCGTTCTCCACGGGGACGGCAAGCAGCAGCAGCATTGTTCCAGTTCGTTACGAGCTGGTTCCAGCCCTGAGTCAGTGCGACTGTCTCAGAGACCTTGCTCTTAGCGCTATGGCGCACGCCCTTGTAGTGGCGATGAGCAAGGTACAGCGACACATAATAGTTGAGTCGCTCATCGGATCCGGCCGCGAGGCCGAGCGCCTTCAAGATATCATCATCCTTGATAGTGTCGACTTGGAAGAGAGAACAAGGTGTGCCCTGGCAACCTTTGTCGGAACATCGGAGGCGACGAATGCGCTCCGATGAAAGCTTCCACGGCTCAGCTCTCTGAGACTGATCCGCGCTGCGCCCAGCAGGCAGGGACGCCCGGGCAGAAGAAGAAACACCCGCGAATGGAGACACTGCTCTCAGACCGTACATGCTTAGCGTGCACGACCGAGCCATCTTCTGGCGAGTCTTCACGTTGACGACGAGAGCTCGGCGACGAACTCTCGCGAAAAGGCTTGCTCACAGCAGGCTTGGCCTTCAGGGGCGAAGAGTGTTCCTCTTCGTCCGCCAAACAATCACTGCCGTAATCGACAATGAGATCAGGGTCCACCTCATCATCATCACGTCCCTGGACGTGATGTGCGCAGCCTTCGCAGGCTGTGCGACAGTCGAATCACCCGCATTGAAGGGACGGGTTGCCTTGGCGACGATAGCGTCGACTTGCTTGGCGCTCTCGCGCTTACGTGGCGCTCTCTCTCGACTTGTAGTGCGTGATATTCACGCACTGACAGTGTCTTGCCACCCGATGGGGAACCCCACCGGATGCGGAGGTCTTGAGGTTTCGGGAGCCTTGGGGCTCCCGGGAGACTCGGGCTTGACGCGCTCATTGCGAAATGAGCGTGAGTGTCTTCTCCGTTAAACGAAGAAGACGGAAAGTGACCACAGAAAGGATCGTGGTCGCCGTTACCTCCCGAATGCGATACTCGCACTTTGAGAGGGGGTGGTGTAGCGCGGCTACACAGGATAGTGTACCTGGGGAACACCAATATACGCAAACCCACTAGTGTGTGTGGGACACACTCACTAGCGACCAACATTTCAAGCCGTCAATGCAACTATCATTGACGGACACTCAGGCGAACAGCTATTGGTTGAAAGGGCCAAATTTCAACCAGTCATGTGCATGCATTTCACGCAAATGCGTGAGAGCCAATCATGCTCTCACCTTTGCAAATTGATACCATCTTAAGAGGGTTTAGCGTAAAGATAAGGCCAGCCCTCCACGCGGCGGGCTGCCATTCAATTCAGTTTTGCAGCGGGGCTGCTTAGGTGTGCACGCCACAGAGGAAGACGTAGGACTCCCCGAGTCTCAGTTCTAGGCGTTCAGCCTCAGGTTCTATACAAGAACCTAGTACAGTCCCGTAACTTAGGACTCGCAGGGTCAGTGTCCCTTATACAAAGGCCAACACAATTAACTTGCAAAAATAAGAACTGTATAGAGTCCTTAAAGCGGCTAGCCCGTACCTGGTGTACATGTATGAATCTAACTATAGCTATAGTTAACTTCAGTGAAAGGTGAATGAGTGGCTGTGAGGCCAATGGGTACCAGGTACCAGTCGGATGGCTATCCGCTAGAGGTTGCCCGTCGTGTGTACCACACGCGAAGCAACCTTCGTGTAACCCCGTTACACCCTCCCCCATCAAACCGTGGATACGGAGGATCTACGCCTTGACCCGCTGACTCGCGGAAGGACTGCCACACCCACACGCCGTGCGCTCAGTGAGCACTCCTTATGCGCCGTGCGCGCTTCGCCTTGGGCAAGGCCCGGCAACCTCACTAGCTGCTGCAGCCTTTCGGGGCACAGCCAGTGCTAGGGGCCTTTGACCCTACCGGTGGAGGGGCACCAAAGAGCCGTCGGCTCGTAGTGACCGCGCATCTCGTCTTCGTGAGAGCCGCTCAAGGAGCATGGTGGCGTATGTCTCGTTTTGAGCACGTTAATGACGCACTCATTGTGCCTTAGTGCTCCGGGCAGCTCTCTTGCGCGCTCCAGGAGACACCGTGCTCAGTACGAGCGAAGTGTATGACGCTCTATGATGATGGAGTCACCGTTTTCTTGGAAGAGATCCAACAGCAACAAATTGCTCTCGCTGGATGGGGTTGGTATCGAACCCTCCATCATCAGCACACGCTCCAAGAGCGTTAGCCACTCGGTCACCCTGCGTGACAAAATGAGCGAGACGAAGTCCGTCAGCAATGGATTGCTTTGGGGAGGCAATGGAGGAGATTGAACCCTCCGTCAACATCGCACGCCAATGACCATAGACCGCTCCGCCACGAAGGTGGCAACCAATGTGGACTCTGTCCAGCACCATAATAGTGGGTGTCAAGTTTCGTTTTAGGTACGAAAATTGAGGTTCTTTGCTGACAGCGGATTGGATAAAAATGAACCTAAAAAATGGCCGCCAACTCCAAGAAATTCTTGGAGGTGAGAGAGCATTTTAGGTCCATTTATTATAATGGCTGGAAAGCATTCTTGTAGCAGGACGTCCACCAACTCCAGCAGCAGGCCCCACCGGGTCCAGCAGCAAAGCAACCACAGCAACAAGATGCCAACCAACCCCAGCGGCAACAGGCCCTCCGGTCCAGCAAAAGCACCACGATCAACCTGGTAGCAGGAAGACGCGCAGTATTGTCGAGCAGCAGTACGACGCTGCGAGCGCGCGCAGCTAAGAAGCCTAGGTTGGGGTGGGGCGGGGCGCTCACAGGGCGAGAAGGCGTTTGCACCGTAGGCGAGGGGTGCTCGTAGTGGAAACAGTAAAGTAGGCATGCAGGATCAGCGGCACTTACAGAGCTGTCAGTTCTACCAGGTAGATGCAAAGTTGTGGCGTACCAGGGTTCGAGAACACCGGTCGCGCCCGAAACTCGAATGCAACCTCCGAAAAAGGTCTCAAGGGCTAAGCTTTTCAGGTGGACCTGATTGGTTGTTATCGAGTAACGAAACGAGCTAAAACAAGATTTGACACCCACTAATAGGTGTTATCGTTGCTGAGCACGCTCTAAGAGCAACATCCACTCGCCCACAAATAAGGACGATGCTCAACAGCAGTGAGGTAGAGATGTTACTCTCTCGTGCTCTGTGAGACCAAAACATTTGAGACAACGTTCCTCGTGAACATCATCTCTGCTTCAATCGATTGAAGCCTGCGGAGGGGCACCCTTTATGGGTATCCCATTCGCTCTAGCTATATGCCAGCACCAGCTCATAGAGCATCTACTGACATAGCAGCTTAAGGTCAGCTTGAGCTCAGCTGCTGACCTAGCAGTCCCCCAAACTAGTGGGAAGCGCGGTTCGTCCTCTGACGCATCCGATCGTTACGATCAAAGGCGTCGACGACGTCGGGGCAATCTTGCCGCAGTGGTACCTCGAACTCCCATGGGTTTTGTGAATGTGGATACCCACGCCACTTCACTAGGTGCTGTGTACGACCGCGGTTGCGGCGCCGGGAGATAATACGCTCCACATGATAGTGAAGCTCTCCATGCTCATCGAGCAGTGCGGGTGGTGGGCGGCTTACAGCCTGGTGCCGCACCTTAGGCAAAGACACTTGCTCAGCTTGTTGAGTTTTAGAGCGGTGTACGGCAGGTGTGCTGCTCGCCTCACCAAGGCCAGGTTGATCACTTGCGCTTGCAGCGCCTTGGGCCATTGGCCGCTCCGTAGTAGTCACCACTCGTGTCTGCCCACGGGAAGGTGGCGCTAACGCATCCATGCTCACCCCATTGGGATCCCGATACGGCTTTAGTAAGCCCACGTAGAATACGGGATGCGTGACATCTTCTTGGGGAGGTTTAGCGTATACGCTAGGCCCTTCTTGGACACGACCGTAAACGGTCCGATGAAGCGCGGGCGCAGCTTGGTCTTGAAGACCGCAGACACTGCGTGTGTAGGCAGGTTTTTAGTGTTTAGCAAAACCAGGTCTCCGACCTCAAAATGATGTGTATTGCCTCTGCCTTTTGCATCAGCCTGTTCCTTTTGAACGTCTTGGCTCTCGGCAATTGCGTCACGCACACGTCGTAAGACATTAAGAGGATCGTCAAGAAGTCTTCGACTTGTGTGCGGATAGCACGAGGGCTGACATCAGCAAGCCTATGCCGATCCCTCCCCCACCAAGCCCAAGGCCACTACGTGGCGGCGTTAAAGGATGCGAGGGTGAGAGAGGCCGTTCACATTGAACGGAGTGAAGCCTCTCGAGGCATGCACCGCATTGTTCAATGCGAACTCAATAAGTGGGAGCATCGCGCTCCAACGCTTAGGCGTTTCAGCGCACACGCTGCGGAGGATATCATCCATAACGCGGTTGACGATCGGTTTGACCGTCGGTCTGCGGATGATCCGCCGTGGACATGTCCAACTTGGTGCCGAGCACCTTAAAGACGGACGTCCAGAACTTCCCAGTGAAGCGGGGATCTCGATCCGAGACAATAGACGTGGGTAGCCCATGCTGCCGAAAGACACGGTCTAGAAACAGCGCGGCTGTGTCTTCTCCATCGATGGAATCCGGCACCGCCGCTAGGTGAGCCATCTTGCTCAAATGGTCAACAAAGACCACGATGCCCGTGTTGCCTGCCGAGTCTTTCGGCAGACCAAACACAAAGTCCATGCTCATGGATTGCCAACACCCAGAGGGTACAGGCAAGCTCGCGAGGCGCCGCCGCATGCGGCGAGGGTTTAACCCGTTGGCACGTCTCGCACGTGCGCACATACGTGCTGGCCCACTTATAAAGCTTCGGCCACCAATAGTCTTTGCTTATGGAAGCATAGGTCTTTTCACGACCAAGATGGCCGCTAAGCGATACTTGAGATCCTCATCATGAGGGACGGCCACACGATGACGATCTTCTGGGCCCGTGCTGTAATACAGCAGGCCATCATCGAGGTATATTGATGCAGCCTCGCGCGCAAACGCGCCGACAGTTTGATGTCCGAGTCTTTAAACTCCTCGCTTCCAAGAGCATGTAGCAAGGCCACGCAAGCGTCATCACGAGCATACGCCGCTCGAATGAGGTCGGGAACCGACGAGGTCACCATGGTGATATGAGCAAGCTCGTAGTCCGGACGGCGTAAAAGCGCATCGGCTAAGACATGTTGCCGTCCCGGCTTGTACTTCACCTCAAAGTTATACTCCGCAAACAAGAAGAGCTAACGGGCCATCCTCTGAGAGAGGTGCGGCGACTGTGTCGCAGTGCGTAGTGACGCATGATCGGTGAAGATCACAAATGGCTTGGAGCCGAGCAGGTGGACCCTGAATTTGACTAGAGCATACTTCATCGCAAGTAGCTCTTTGTCATGAACTGGGTAGTTCTTCTCCGCAGCCTTAAGCTGGCGAGATTCAAACGCAATCACGCGTTCATGCCCGTCGGCGTCCGCTTGCAGTAAAGCACTACTGATTGCGAAATCGGAGGCGTCACAAACGACGCTGAACGGACGACCGGGGTCCGGAGTGCCAAGATTGGCGCCTGCAGAAGGCTTTCCTTAACTTTATCAAAGGATTCTTAATGCTCTGCATCCCAACGCCACTCCACATCCTTCTTAAGGAGATTGGAAAGTGGCCGCGCCACGTCAGCGTAATTCTCGCTATACTTGTGCAAGTAGTTGGCCAGGCCAAGCCACTTACGCAAGTCCTGCTGGTTCTTTGGAACCGGCCAGTCCACGATGGCCTTGACCTTGGCTGGATCAGCCCTAAGGCCGTGCTTCCCAATGAAGCAGACGAGGAAAGGAATTTTCTCGGCGCCGAATAGGCATTTATCCGCATTGGCGTACAACATGTACTTGTGCATGCACTCGAGCACTGCTCGCAAGTGTTCGATGTGGTTCTCCACATTTGACTTATCGTTCTCCGCACGACTATGGACGAATATATCGTCAAAGTACGTTTGTGCGTACGCCCGATGGGGCCGAAAGAGCTGCGTCAAGAGACGATTGAACGTCGCTGGCGCGTTCGAAAGCCCTTGGGGCATAACCAGCCACTCCCAGAGCATACCGCTCGGGGTGCTGACCGCCGTCAGCGGTATATCACTGGCTCGCATAAGCAATTGGTAATAACCATCGACGAGGTCAAGAGCACTATACATGGTGCATCCAACCATGTTGTTCTGAAGAACGTCCTTCCTAGGAAATGGCGTCTGTGCCGGGATGGTGGCGGCATTGAGCTTATTAAAAGCGTGGACAATGCGCCATTTGCCATTGGGTTTTCTGACACAGAACGTCGGCGTGGAGTGAGGAGACTTACTCTCGCGCACTAATCCGCCTCGTGCTTCGCACGGAAGAATGCGTCAATGACGTCACATTGTTCCTTTGGCAAGGGCCACTGCTAAGTTACGCAGTATTTGGTTCCAGGAACCAGGTCAATTTCGTGACGGACACCTCGATCCGGCGGTAAGCCAGACGGTGGGTCTGTTGACACCACGTCCTGGTACTCCTTTACCAAAGGATAAAAGGGATCAGAAGGATCTTTGAGGATCGAGGATCCGCTCTGCGCATTAAGAGCCTTCTTGGTGTCCTCGAGGACTGCTTCGTTAAGAAGGAAGAAGAGTTGAACTCCTCTTCAGGCGAAATATGACCACTTCGGCGAGTTCGTCCGCCTTTACGGCCTCGCCAAACTCGGCAATCGACATCTCGTCCAGCTCTAAGAGCTCCTCGATCGCCGGGATGGCCTCTAGGCTAATGTCGCCCGTGACACCACCCGTCACTCCATCGACGAGGGTGTACAGCTGCTCACTGCAGTCGCGTGAAGCGTTGCTGCTCGACACGCTGGACGCCTCGTCAGACGTCACCGACGTCGCAGACGCTCTGCGTCTCATCCTCCTCCGCGACCGAGATCGTCCGGACGAGGGAGTCAGTGGCAGTGCCATCAGCCTGGAAAGGCTCGAGGGCCAAAGGCACCTCCAGCGAAGACGTGCTCGACGAGCCATCTCCACTCAGTGGATTACGCGCCACTCCGCGCGGTGGAGAACGTGCCACCCCACGTCTAGTCTGGCTGACAGACTTCATGTCAAACTTGACATCCAGCGACGAATCGCTCGGCGGAGTACGTGGCGCTCCACAATCAGCCTTTACAGACTCAGTGTCTTCATCGACTTTAGCGATGGGTCGCACGGTCGGCGACCATCATTTAACGGAGTACGTGCCGCTCCACAAGAATCAACCGGGCTCTGCCCAAACGTCGACATTTCATCGACCAGCGCAAAGCGCTCATTGGGACTCCTGTCCCCGACAGCGGTGTTGTATACCAACTCAGACACACCGATGTCCAGCACCATGGCCGTTTCGGCCCAGTGCTCGCACCAAAAGCGCTTCTGCTTCCTAGTAGAGGTGGGTTCATGACTCGCCAATGCTCCACTAAGAGAGATGCGCGTTGCGCCTAAGGTCTTGGACCTCCAATCAATCCAGGGCTCGTGGCGTTCCAGCCACGCCATGCCCAGGATGAGGTCATACCTCGAATCCAGGTCGAGGACCAGACAGCGTTCCACGCTATCGAAGTCCAGGAACTTCAGCCTAAGGTCAATCGGGACCTTCGGCATCGTGACACGGGTTCTCGTCGCTAGACGGACAGTAACTATGCCACCCTCTCGCGCTTTCAGCGCCTCAGCATACTGCTGACTTCCGTCTACGGTGGAGCGCCTGGCGTAGTTGCCAGACGCTCCTGAGTCTATCAAGACGACCCATGGCTTCTCAAAGCCCTTCACGTCCACAAGGACGACCGGCTTGCATATCCGTTCCGTGTTATAGAGCACGGCTCTCTTCGGGGCTGAGCCTTGTTGTCCGTCACCTTCACAAGGCACAACAGAACTCAGTTCTTCCCCAGTAGGCCGCCCCGCGCCTACTGGGAGTTGTCGTTCCCTGCGACAAATCATTGGTATGGCCCGAAGCCGGGTTGGGACCCGACGACCAGATCGCTGTCTGCGCAGGGGGCAAGTTGGCCTTAGGTGACGGGTACTCCCGCACACATAGCATCGACGGATGCCTGCCTGCTGCTCGACAGCCCGAAGCTCTGCTTCTTCATCCTCAGCATAGCTGAGATCCATGGGCTGGCACCTCCCGGCCCGCCCGAGCTGGCCCTCGCTCCAACCCGTGACAACTTAAAGTTGTGTTCGGCATTTAATGCCACAGTAACAGCCTCTTCAAAAGAGCGCGGGTTGGTGCGGAAAACTTCCGTACGGGCGACGCCGGCCCGAAGACCTTCCATGAAGACGGTTATGGACACCACCTCCGGTAGAGGTTCGGCGACCATACCCGCCATGAGCGTACGCAGCTCCTGGACATAGTCCACCTGTTCCTTCTTGCCTTGGCGGCTTGCAAGGAAGCGTGAGCGTACGCGATAGGCCTGATTAGTCGGTGAGAACATCTGCGCTAGCTGGGCTTTCAGCTCTTCCCATGTAGGGAAGGCAGCGTCAACGGACGCTCCGCACGTGAGTGCCCACTCCCGGGCTCCCCGCTGAGCTTGGAGATGGCGAACGCAACGCGTTGCTGCTCGGCTTGGAGGATGGCGGAACCCATAGCCATCTCAACCTCTCGGGTCCACAGCTGAAGGTTCACCTTCCTTGCCGGAAAAGGCATTAACGCTCAATACGAGCGGCTTGGTCTTGACGTCGCCTGAGGCGCAGCAGCGCTGACTCGCTGCTGGGTGTGCTCCATAAGAGCATTCTCATACGTAGAGAACGCCTCGAGGCGCGCGTGAACTGCGTTCGAACCTTGGGACGCCAGGTGCGCCATGCCCTCAGGGCCTAGCCGGGACAGTAACTTTTAAGCGTGTCCTGCTGGCTTGGGGACAAGTGCGTGAACGCCGGATGCTCCATTCTCACAGAGAGTCAGTCTACGACTCAGGAGTCGGATTGACTACAAGTGCTACCAGGTGCAGCGGGGCTGCTTAGGTGTGCACGGCACAGAGGAAGACGTAGGACTCCCCGAGTCTCAGTTCTAGGCGTTCAGCCTCAGGTTCTATACAAGAACCTAGTACAGTCCCGTAACTTAGGACTCGCAGAGTCAGTGCCCCTTATACAAAGGCCAACACAATTAACTTGCAAAAATAAGAACTGTATAGAGTCCTTAAAGCGGCTAGCCCGTACCTGGTGTACATGTATGAATCTAACTATAGCTATAGTTAACTCCAGTGAAAGGTGAATGAGTGGCTGTGAGGCCAATGGGTACAAGGTACCAGTCGGATGGCTATCCGCTAGAGGTTGCCCGTGTGTACCACACGCGAAGCAACCTTCGTGTAACCCCGTTGCAGTTTTCTATTTTGATCTAAAGTCCTAAGTGTTTGTTTTAGAATACGCGAGCCCGCGTATTTCTATCTTACATACAAACTTTAAGTCTACGCTTCCTCACCCCACGCGCATACTGTGTATGCTAAGAAACAGAGCGTAACTCTCGCCCTGCTTCACGAGGATATTGACATTGCAGCTCTCCGAACTTGCGTTGCTTGCGTCTTACACGACGCTGACGCTCCATTTGCATCTGGACACCCAGTACAAACCGTGATTAGCACGGTTTCACTCTACGCGGGCTCCCCTCTGTGATGCAAGCGATCACTGACAGCTTCAACGCGATACCGCTGTCGCATCAAGGAGAGACACAGGAGCACCAAATGGTGTTAATCGCTGGATAGCCAACGCGCTCGATGTACGAAGTAGGACATAACGTACGCACCGCACGCTGGAGTCGAGGCGCCAAGCTGCCTTCTGCACTCGTGTAAGCTTGGGATTCAAAAGGTGCCAATAGACGCGATTTCTTCGAGTGATGGGCTCAGGTTAAAGATTCGAGGCCCAATCAGAGCCCGGCTTGTACGAATTTGATGGTAGTTAAAATCTGTCTATTTAGGAAGTGTTGCCTACCTTCCTATGATGCATCTAGTTTAGGATGGGTCTCAAATCGTCACTTGCCAACCGAGCCCGTAGATCGCACAAGGATCGCAGTCTCCCCAGGCTTTTCGTGATAGTTTCCAGCAGGGACTGTTGTATTCATAACCGGGCAGTGATCAACAGCGGCCGTTAAACACAAAAGTAAAGACGCGTTCCTTGAGAATCTTCCTGCTTTTGATGCTCCGAAAGCGGGTTGCATCGTTAACGGTTGTGCTGCTCCTTCTTTGTTTTCACAATGGCAGCAGAACGGGACTGCCAGCAAGCGATCGACGCAGGGGATGCCGCGTCTGCGGCAGTGGTGGCTGCGATGAGACTGCTCAAACAAGACCTCCGTCCAGGAAGTCCGCTGGTCGACAGCTCGGTGTCAAGGTTGACTAATGTCCGAGCGGATTACGACCGCGCCACTGCTGAAACCGATCGGACCGACATTGAACTGCTTTACGAGCATTTCGGAGCTCTCACCGAAAGTAGACAGCAGCGTAGGCAAGAACACCAGCGGTGTGTCGAGCAGGAGTAGCACCAGTCGCAGCTGTCGTCGACGGTAGCAGCGGTGACCCATCCAAGAACTCTGAATCTTGGACCACCGTCGCGCATCGGAGAGGTGGCCGTGGCTAGCTGTGTACCGCTGACGATGAACTGTCTCGATGCCAGGGCAAATTGTTGGAGAAACGTCGGCGGGCGTCTGACTCTGGTGGCAAACCGTGAAGTAGGTGGTGGAGAAGGTGGTAATGTCGAAGGCAGCCATCTCCAAAGATTCTTAATCAGCCCCATTTACCTGGAACACGCAAGCAGCAAGACAGGAAGTCAAGAAGGTGTCGAATATCGTGATGGAGAAGGCAGCGAGCACAAGGACTCCGGCAGCTTCAGTGAGTCGGAATATTCTCCAAATAAAGGATCGCAGGGAAGCAGCTCTAGCTAAGAGGAAGGTCAAGTACAGCGCGTGACAGGGATAGTAAGTTGCGACTATTTTGCTGGTTAACAAAAACCTGAAGTTCGTTGACTCCTCAGACTGTGTCTAATGTGATTTGATTCACTAAAAGCGTTTGGGGGCGTCGCTGAAACGCTACGATGTCGCGTACTACAATGTTTTCAGCAACCGCGGCGACATGTCGACGTGCTCGGCATCTGTGCTGCCATGCTAGTATCTCCTATTATGTCATCAACTATCCTTTTCTGTCACTCAAACTTGGACAACACCCTTCTCTTTATAAAGTCCCGAGCAAGACAGTCTGTCATTGACCACCCCGGAATAGTGACGAACAAAAGGGAGTACCGTACCGCTGATACATTTTGTTTTTGCTAACCCATCAGCGACAGGATATCGCACGACGTATTCATGGCCATGTTCTTGAGGCCGTCCGTGTACAGGACGCTCATGTTGACCTTGCTGATGGCCTTCGTGAACTGCGGGTACACGGTCGCGTACGGGTTGTCACCTGTGATGTAGAACTGCGCGCTGCCGCCAATGACACCCATGGCCATGGACAGGAGCGCCGAAGAGGTCTGCGACACAGTGGCGCGGAACAGTTGCGCGCTCTTACCACGCGGCAGTCCGAGATCCGGCTTCAGTGAGAGGGCGTAGCCCAGGTAGCTGTCGGCATAATACATGCTCAGGTTGAGAGCACCAATGCCGTTCAGGCCCATGGTGGCCGGATTATCCAGGGTGACATCGATGTCCATCTCGTACACGCCGTTGCTGCATCCCCACCAGTCGATGTAGTCGATCTGCGGGGCCGGGTCTCTGAACTGGTTGAAGCCGTTGAGTGTCAAGTCGCGCTTGAAGTCCAGGCCGCCGAAAGTCAGGCCGAGCGCGTGCACCTCGATCGGGGCGGTGCCTTGGACCGTCACCGTGGCGTCCTCCACCATGGCCTCGGCCATCTCGTTGAACGCATCCACATCCGTGAGCGTCAGCGTGCCGTCAAGCGCCAGGTTGTAGTTCTGCTTGCCCGTCTTGATGTCAAGGCCGGGGATCACCACCGTGCCGAAGGTCTCGCCGTCGTACACGAGCGAGGCCGTGATGTCGTCTGTAGCGGCGGCGATGCCGATGTCGTGCTGGACGTTCATGCTGAGCTCGACGGTGAGCGTCGAGTCGGACGGGACGCTCTTAACGTCCAGGTAGTTGATCTTCATATCCACCGAGTTGACGAAGTGCTGGATGACGGCCGGGATGATGGCCAGGACCACGATGATCAGGATCACGGCCAGCAGCAGCACCACCAGGCCGGAGATCAACAAGATCCGCTGCTTGCGGGTCATGTACCACTTGAGGAACTTGACCTCGCCGGTGTGCGCGAGGCTGTCGCGGTCGTCCTTCTTGGACTCGGGACCGGGCGCCGACACTTCCAGTCGCAGCGTGGTCTCGTCATTGTAGTGAGCACCATCGGCCACGGGATTGTGGACCCCCTTGTCTCCGTACTGGCTCGGGGTCATGACTGCTGTCTTGCTAGTTGAGACCGTCAGGAGGCTATCCGAGAGACGGCGAAATGCAAAGTGACTGCCCATCTGGCGGAGATCGGTTTTCCCGATCCAAGGCGCGCGTGGCGGCGTATGCAGTGCCACTGCAAATTGCACAGGCACCACTGCATACGCACAGTGCAATGGTCTCCGCGAGGAAATATGAAAAATAGACTCCGATCACATGAAAAACGGACAGTTGATGTCCACCACCATCGATTTTGGCCAAAACCGGGGCCCTTCTCGCAAAAAGAGCCCGTACCCACAGCGTCACGGCGTGGTTGCCCCCGCCACCGAAAGCGTGAGGGCAATAAAGTGAGGTAGTACGTATACATACGTTCTGCCGAGTGAAACGAGGAGCTGAGGTGGCGAAGGCTGAAGCGAAGCGAGGCTGGTAACCTGTTCGTTTTTCATGCCCTCTCATTAAAGTGACAGGAACTTTAATCACTGTCTGTTTTCCGTGGGAACACCGGCTATGTACCGAAATGTATTTCCTCCCATACACAAAATTTATACAAAGTAATCTCAGTAACTGTTTCGTGCAGCATTAAATATTTCGTGCAGCACGTGCACGAAAGTCAACCAAAATAATTTATTATGATGGTGGCCCCAACCGAAAGCTTCCAAAACTACGCAGGTCACGCTACTACACTTGCTACGTCAAGTTAATGGAGTTTTACCAGCGATGGTAGGCAAACACCGCACCAGATCCGACTGATTAGCATGTAAAATGAAGCCGGGGTCTTCACTCGACGAGTCCTCTCGAGCTTCAGTAACAGCTCTCGTATCACTGTCATCTGCGTCTCGATAAACGTCCTTAGGTTCTCCATCAAAGTCTCCGATTTGACCAGCCCATTCATTGATATAGCCACATACGGCTTGCCAGCGATTCGGGCCAAAGAGGCCTTAATCACCGCATCGTAAGCTCTGGTCAAGACAGTGTCGATTTGGCAACGGAATTCGTGGATACAGTCGCTTCAGAACCTCGTACAGAAGGGCCAGTTATAATAGCCAGATAGAACACCATCGCAACCTCGTCCCAGTTTCATTTTCGCTGATTTCATCTCCATTCTGCCCGCCCAACAATACCATCATCCCGCACTTCCTTCTTCCCGGTCCGCAGTGTTCGAATCCTCTCCACTTCTTCGGATGCTAGTCTAGCGTTGGCTTCCTTCTGCTGCTGTCTAATTATTTTCTGACGCTTTGATACTCTATCGAAGCCCGCCATTCACGGCGTTTCTCGGGTGGTATCGCAGGGCAGTCGTACAGCACGTGATTCAACATCTTACTGCCAGGCTGCACTTTGTACAGAGTGCCTTCACAATGTCTGCAGACGACGTTCTCGAACGCTCGTTTGTCCGTGTTCATCAACCGATTCGAACTCGCTGTAAACTGCGTGACGGGGACAGCCGGACCGACGCATAGTGCTACTCCTGTGGCTGCCCGAAGTTCTCCAGAAGTCCTTCTTCATCAGCAGGGGGCGGTGGCGCACTTCGCCGCTAGACGCGCTCGCGAGCACGTTCAGTAGGTTGTCGTTAGGATTGTTGCCGTTTGATATACTTTTATCGGATACTGGTCCGACGGCCTCTTTCTGGAAATTACAACGCATAGCCATACTCCGACGCCCAAATCCCAAGCAGCTCCCATGTGTTGTTGGCTGCCCGTTTTTCTGCCTCCGCTTGTCGTCACAGTGACGCCACGCTTGACAGGTGACGGTCACCTGTACTGTATTGCGTGTTAACAGTTGGGATAAATCGCGATGAGTCGTTCGTCCGACTTTTACTGCACCTGAGGAAAAGTGCCATTCTACAGCAGAGCAGTCCACGTTGGTGGTCAATTTCAATTCTAAATTAAAGCGCGTTGGCAAGACTCAAGCTGTCGCTGCTACCTGCACTACCACAGCAGCGATACCAAGCTGCAGGAATCACCGATATTCATGCTCGAGAACGACGTGCCGCTCGAAGGCACGCTCATGTTCACGTTGCGCAGGGCCTCCACGAACTGCCCGTGCGTCGTCACGTACGGGTTGTCCCCTACGATGTAGAACTGCGCGCTGCCAGCCAGCGCTGACAGCACCATGCTCGTGATAGACACGGCGTTGGCGTCCACCGTGACGAGGTAGGCCTGGTCGCTCACACCGCGAGGGATGCCCAGCGCGGGCTTCTGCGACAGCGCGTAGCCCAGGTACTGCTGGCCGTAGTAGAGGCTCAAGTTGAGCGCGCCGATGCCGTCGAGTCCCATGCGCGCAGTGTTGTCCAGCGTCACGTTGATGTTGAGGATGTACTCGCTGGACGTGCACGTGGTGAGCTCCATGTTCTCGATGACGGGCTCCGGGTCGCTGAATCCGGTGAAGCCCTCGAGAGGCAGGTCTCGCTCGAAGCTCAGGTCGCCGAAGGACATGCCGAGGGCATGCGCATCAAGCGTCGCGCTGGCCGTGAGTGTGATCTCGGCCTCGTTCATGAGCGCGTCAGTCATGATGTCGAAGGCGGCTTGGCTCGTGATGATCATGTTCTTGTCGATGGTGAGGTTGTAGTTCTGCGAGCCCGTTCGGATGTCGAGGCTCGGGAAGGGCAGCGTGGCGAACACGGCGCCATCGAAAAGCAGCGAGACCGTGGTGTTGTCCGTGGTGGCGGCGATACCGACGTCGTGCTGGATATTGAGACTGAGATCGACGATGAGGGTGGTGTTGTCCGGGATGCTGATGATGTCCATGTAGTTGAGGGTCATCTGCACGCTGCTGGCGTAGTGTCGGATGACGGCGGGGATGATGGCGAACCATCCGATGAGGAAGAGCAGGAGCAGCAGCAGCAGAACGAGCCCGACGATGACCAAGATGCGCTGCCGTTTGGTCATGTGCCACCAGAGAAACCTCTTGAGCGGCGTGCCGTCGGCGTCAGACGCGAGCAGGACCACCTGGCTGGAGCTCTCTTGTCGGTCTTTCTTGGTGGTGGAGTCGGCATCGGCGTCAACGTTTAGTTGCATGGAGGAGGGTTCTCTGTAGTCGGTTCCTGACGTGGGGAGGTGTCCATGATCTCGAGCTGCTTGGACATGGCCTTCTACTTCTTGTTGAAGTGGACGCGCCCTTGGCTTCTGGGGTCTAGGCAAGTATTGGAATGGAGACTCCTGGAGCTCGTCTTAGACGTCGCGTAGCGCTGTCCACGTCTTGGCCTGGAACGAAATGCCTCCAGCAGAGATGGCAGTTCTGGCTTCTCGAGTTCGTCTTTCGGTCAAACGTCTGCTACTAACACCTCACTCGGCAAAATGAGACTGAGTCCAACGACTTTTGGTGATCGCGTTGGCTGATACGGCACGATAACGTAGGCTTTCGTCCTACGACACTCGACGCTGCCTGCGCAATGCATCGGCGTTCTGTTTGCTGTCAGATACTACATCAGCTATGCATTCAATCAATGGAAGGCTTCGCCACAAGCCCATGATGAAGGAGTCGCGTTAGACCAATGCTATTCCCTCATGCAATTACCTCCGCAGCAAGAGTTGCCGTGCCAGATTACTCAATGGAAGCTTCAAGTCTATTCGTCTATTAACTCTCGGCAACAGTCCCGTCGCGGAGCGTGGGTCCTGGGCTTTCAACATGGGGCAGACCAGTGGGAGATCTACACAGCAGGACTAGTCGGTTTTCCAATCGCTACCCCAACAAGGCAAGCGATGCATCATTTGGCACACCAGGCAGTGGAGGTCAGTCTTCCGCAGGCGTTCCAGCCCACCGTTCATCTTACGATCCAGGCAGTCACATCTAATCCATGGGCTCCCTCTGGGACGCTCGCCAGCGAAATTTCTGCTACCCCAGGGCATTCTCCTCCGGAAGCCATTCGTAGCCTGCAATGGCAACAAGTTCAAAGATCAACTGTGGCAGCTCCTGTTCCCTAGTGAACTCGAGCCGACCACCCGGAATGCTACGCTTCGGCCATCCCGCGATGGCCAACGTCAGACTACGACTTCAGGAGAAATTCAACACCCATCCGGGTCCTCCTCCGACGGAATCTATCAAGAGTACCCTCCAGAAGTTCGAAGACTCTATAGTTCATGCAATAGCATAAACCCTGAATAGCAGCCTTCTCAACCCCCCAAAAGCTATGCATTCAAGCCAACACGACGTACGTTGGAGATACCACAAGACAAGGCTGGTGCGCTTTGTGTCCGTTTTGTGCCTCGCAAGTGCTGTCCGATGTTGCCAAGGACACGCGTATCGATACCGACCGTTTGAGAAATGGCGCCATGGGAACGCCGCAGATGAATCCTTCCTGAACGATGTCATCATGGGTCACGGTATCTCCCTGGCACACGACGGCACTGCCTCGCGCACTTTCAGCAGTAAAGCGTGCGTTCAAGACGACATCGCCCTTGTGTCAATGCCTGCCATCGTCGCCATCGATGACTATTTATCGCTCCATCGTCGATATCTGCTGGTCAGCGCGGCACTGCCGTCCATTTCTTGGACGGCAAGTTAAAACTCCTCTATGATTCGAATGCGTCACTAGCGCTCTCTGCGAAAGCTGGATGGAGTTCAACCGGCGTGCAGATATCAAACACCTGGCAGCGTGATAAGTCGGCGGTGCGGGTTGGTTGACATTGAGACGGCACTGCCTAGGATGGCAATAAGCTACTGTACATGTCGAGCAAGGTGACAGTCTGTCATCGACCATCCCACGGAAGAGTGATGAAACAATCTCTTTTAAGGGAAGACACTTCGGTTCAGGGGTCAAAACTTTCCACACTGTTATTACAAGCTCTGCTCGCTACTGCTACCGCTAATACATTTTGTTTTCCTAACCCAGCAGCGACAGGATATCGCACGACGTGTTCAAGCCCAAGCTGTTGAGGCCGTCCGTGTACAGGACGCTAATATTGACCTTGCTGATGGCCTCCGTGAACTGCGTGTACTCGGTCGAGTATGGGTTGTCGCCTGTGATGTAGAACTGCGCGCTGCCGCCAATGACACCCATGGCCATGGACAGAAGCGCCGTAGAGGTCTGCGGCACAGTGGCGCGGAACAGCTGCACGCTCTCACCACGCGGCAGTCCGAGATCCGGCTTCAGTGAGAGGGCGTAGCCCAGGTAGCTGTCGGCATAATACAGACTCAGGTTGAGAGCACCAATCCCGTCCAGGCCCATGGTGCCCGGGTTATCCAGGGTAACGTTGATGTCCATCTCGTACACGCCGTTGCTGCATCCCCACCAGTCGATGTAGTCGATCTGTGGGGCCGGGTCGCTGAACTGGTTGAAGCCGTTGAGCGTCAAGTCGCGCTTGAAGTCCAGGCCGCCGTAAGTCAGACCGAGGGCGTGCGCCTTGATCGAGGCAGTGCCCTCGAGCGTCACCGTGGCGTCCTCCACCATGGCCTCGGCCATCTCATTGAACGCATCCACATCTGTGAGCGTCAGCATGCCGTCAACCGTCAGGTTGTAGTCGAGCTCGCCCGTCTTGATGTCAAGGCCGGGGATCACCACCGTGCCGAAGGTCTCGCCGTCGTACACGAGCGAGGCCGTGATGTCGTCTGTGGAGGCGGCGATGCCGATGTCGTGCTGGACGTTTAGGCTCAGCTCGACGGTGAGCGTCGAGTCGGACGGGATGCTCTTGACGTCCAGGTAGTTGATCTTCATATCCACCGAGTTGACGTAGTGCTGGATGACGGCCGGGATGACGGCCAGGAACACGATGATCAGGATCACGGCCAGCAGCAGCACCACCAGGCCGGAGATCAACAAGATCCGCTGCTTGCGGGTCATGTACCACTTGAGGAACTTGACCTTGCCGGCGTGCGCGAAGCTGTCGCGGTCGTCCTTCTTGGACTCGGGACCGGGCGCCGACACGTCCAGTCGCAGCGTGGTCTCGTCATTGTAGTGGGCGTCCTCTGCCACGGGCGTGCGGACCTCCTTGTCTCCGTACTGGTTCGGGATCATGACTGCTGTCTTGCTAGTCGAGTCTGTCAGGAAGCTGTCCGAGAGGCGGCAAAATGCAAAGTGACTGCCCAACTGGCGGAGGTCGGTTTGCCCGATCCAAGGCGCGCGTGGCAGCGTATGCAGTGGTGCCTGTGCAATGGTCTCCGCTATGTCGTCACCTGTCAAGCGTGTCAGTTAGGATCAAATCGCGATGGGCGGTCACCCACATTTCTTAAACCTTGTGAAAGCGGAACACCGATTATGTCAGGATATGATTTCCTGCAGTGAATTTAAAACAGCAGCTGGGTCAATATGTGGCCTACACGAGTATGCTGCCTTAAAGGGATCTGGCGGCCTTCAGTTTCGACGTCAGTTTCACGCTGCGAGAAGGCTCATCCCCACGGGTCGATGACGTAACTTGCCGAGGCGGTAGAAACACTGATCCCTCGGTTTAAGAGCTGTATTGCCCAATTCTTCTAAATACATTAGTCTTGACATGTGTCCTTCATCGGAAAGTGTAGGTAATGCAGTCAATACTCCAATCAAGACATATAGACCTCCAGCTCACGTGTCACTATCCGCTTGCGTCCCTATCTCGTCTTCCACTTCAATACAGCTCCCCACCTCAATACAAGACTCGCGTGCGCTGCCGTTGACTGATCTCAAGCCTGTGCCGTCTCTGGGCCAACGGGAAGGCATTGGCGCCGGCTGTCTGTTCGCTGGCGGGGGATCAGAGACGCCCGCTCTCTTGACGCCGTGCGCTGCTGCCTACCATTCGACTGCCCGCGGCCGAATTTCCATCGCATCGCACCGATTTCGACGCCAAGATGGAGGACGAGAAGCTCATCCGGCTCCATGACATGCTCTCCAAGCTGCGCCCGGGCGGCAAGAAGGTGATGACGGAATCTCGGAGATGATTGCGCCCCACTTGATTTGACGATTGATTGGGGGCCTTTTACAGTGGACGGCTCAGACTCACACGATGCTTCTTTTGTTAAATTAGGGCGGTCTCGGCTTCTCTTCGGCTGGGGGTAAAGGAGCCAAGCGTGACGACGGTCTCCCCAGTAATGGTACGAGATGAAGAATGGCGTTGATTCTGGTGGAAAGATGCTAACGGTTTTGTGGTGGCTTGCAGGCTTGTACTCGATGTTCGTGCGTCAGGGCCATGGAGGCTACCAGCACAAGCACTTTGAGAAGGAGACCGAGGAGGAGGAGGAGCTGTCCAAGGAGGAGAAGAAGCGCTTGAAGAAGGAGAAGAAGGCCAAGAAGAAAGCCAAGCGTGCCGCTGAAGAAGCTGCTGCCAAGGAGGAGGAAGCTGAGGCCTCGTCCTCCAAAAAGAAAAGCAAGAAGCGCAAACTGGAGCAGGTTGAGGAGGCTGCCGCGATAAAGGACGACAAAAAGGCTGATGTTGTGAGTGCGGAGGAAGAAGCTCCAAAGAAGTCCAAGGACAAGCAGAAGCACAAGAAGCACAAAAGCACAAGGCGGAGAAGGCGGAGGGGGCGGAGGAGGCAGAGGAGCCTGCTACGAAGGCCTCAAAGAAGGACAAAAAGGCCAAGAAGGCTAAGAAGAAAGCCAAGCACGCTGAGTAAAGGACTTCCAGATTTATGTGGACTTCGGGTTGTTGAGGACAACGCAAGCACAAAATTCATGGACTTCATTGCATTAGGATAACTATCGCTCAAGTGTGTGGATCTGGATTTCTATATATCTAACGCTGGGTCTTTATGTGGTCTTTGGTGGTCAAGTGGCTTGAAAAGTAGCAGAAGATTTACTTCCGAAACTTTGACTGTGCTCGAGCTTCCCGCGCTTCTCGGGTTGACTTCTGCTCACGGCAAGTGGCGATCTCTAACTGCATACTAAGGTGCATGACGCGGTCCTCTTGGGTTTCAAGCTGCTGGAACCTGTCAGCGTGAAGCTGAATCACTGTCCAGCCCAGCCGCTCAAGGTGCTGAGCCTTGAGGTCAACAAAGCCAAACGTCTTTGGGTCGTCATCTTCGCTGCCTGGCTCCACTGCTTGGTAGCAGTCCACCGTGTTGAGTTCAATAGCAATCTTCTGCTTCGGGATCACAACATCGAGGTGATATCCCGTTTCCGTTGCGTACGATGTCTCACTCTGAAAGCCAATCTCGTCCAGTGCGCTCGAGACAAGATGGTGCAAACGGAATGATGAACTCTTACCCTTCGTCTGGTGAGCATCAAATACCCGCTTGCACTCCTCTTCCAGTGCCGGCGACAATCTGAACTCCTTGGGTCGCTGGTTTAACTCGCAGTCTAGATGAACTTGGTACAGCTTTGCCTTGAGTACCCGCAATTTGAACGGAGGCACATCCAGCTTGTCCAGAGCGCCTGAGTTGATCTCTTCAAACATCCGACGGAACAGTATCTCATTGAAACTATCCACGAACAGATAGGACCGCGCGAGCGGAATAAGCACCTCTGCTGCACGCTTCCTGTACTCAACCCTCATATCCTCGCTGTCCAGCTCCACTAATGCCATTGTACTGGCCGCCTGCAATGCATCCAACACCCATTTATCTCGGCGAGATTCCTTTGCGAGCAAGTGTGCAACAGCGGTGGCCACCATGCAGGCCTCGTGAGAATTCATTGGCTGCGTCGAATTTCTTGCTACGAACACTGTCTGCGCTGCCACGGGTCTGGAATGTAATAAGCAAATACGTTAGCGATGAAGCCCTCACTTTCTGCGATGCATTGACTACTCATACACTTACTGTAAAATGCCCTTGCGACCAATACCGAGACGCATAAGCGCAGTCGTGAGATTGGAGAGCGCACTTCCCGTTTTGAAGGAGGAAATTCCAAAATTCACCAGCTTTTCAGTCTCATCAATCAGCTTCCAAAACCTGTTCAATGTATAAGTAGTAAGAATATGAAACAGGAAGACCACAGGGGTGTTCCCTTTGCTAATCAATCAATAGAACTTACCGCTTGGTGTCTAAAGCACTAGGCTTGGTCGACCACCTAGCGAATAGCGCTGGAGATGGAAGCGCGAGCAAATCGTCTTCGGGCGCTTCAGATTTTCCAGAGCCTTCAGCGCGAGTAGCAGACTATTGATACAAAAACGTTGGTCAGCTGGTGTGGTCTCGCTTAGGAACAACGAGTTAATATTACCTTGATACGTGCACGAGTGGTCCTTGTCGTCGATACCAAACGTCCTGCACGATCGAGCGCTGTTCGGATGTTATAGTGGCTGAGCTGGAATGACTGCACCAAGCACAACACAACCAGAGGAAATAAGACGAAGTTCACTCCCCTTCCACCGTATTCGTCCTCCTTTGTGCGTACATTCTCGTCCACAACGCGTAGCATTTCCTGCAAATCCTTGGCCATGAGCAGTTTACGGTTGAGTTTGGCACTGTCCGACGAGTACTCTCGAATGTTGTCCACCCGTCGGATCTGCAGCAAGTCCTTGAGTTTCGGCTGCGTCTCCGCCATCAAAATCAGTTCCGACCACATGGTGAACCCCAGAAGCGACGACGGGTATCCAGACAGCGACAGCAAAGGAGACTGGTTCTCAGGCATCTGCACCGCCACGTTGGATGCCCGGAAAAGGATCTTGTCCGACGAGAACACGCGCGCCAACGTGCCGACCCGATGGTTGCACTTAAGACACAGCATCGAGTGCTTCTTCCAGCCTGCAGGGTCTTCCTCGACCGAGTCTTCCGGGAACAAATTCTTCAATGGTTCGTCCGTGGCACTCGACACGTGAATGCCATTCCGCCTGTATCAACAGTAGCAAAATAAAAGTCGATTATTGACGACGACTTCACACTATTTTACCACAATTAGGTTACCAGTCGGACCCTACCATTTAAAGAAGACCAAGTCCTTCGTCGCACTCAGTCTCGTGTTGCATTTGCCGCATACCAGTTGGGGCGTGGACTCGTCGTCTTCCTCGCCCCGCGCTGCGGATTCACTAGGCGTAGGGTACGTGGCCCTGAACGAGAATTGGCGATTGAGCAGCGTGTTGGCAGCCAAGAGGGACGTCGATTGCAAGGGCCGCAATGTGCTGCGGCGGCCCGAGGCGGTCGCGCGGTGCAGCAGCCGAGCGCGCATGGGCCACGACTGCATAACTGTAATGGCGGGCGGTTGATATTCGTCGATTGGCTCGGACGGATGTCGTTCCAAAGATCCGTTTTGCATGTCGCTCGAAGGAATGATGGCTCGTTGATTATTCTAGTGCCTTCAGAACATGATATTATGCGATACAACAGTCTATCAGAACTAAGCAGGAATGTCATATCCAACCACCTGGTGCAGTTAGTGACACACGGATACATGAGTGACATGGATATTAATACAGAAAGTTCAACCGGGTCGCTCTTTTTGCTTCGTGTTTTTCTTTAGGATGTCGGTGACTGCACCACGTAGATGAACTCCTCGTGGCTTTGAGAGCAGCTATTGGAGCAGCTGAAGACGATGAGGCTGAGCCAGTCCATGCCGCTGGGAAGCATTAAAGGCTTCGGTGCGTTGGTCTCGGTGTCGCTGATATAGGTCGCCTCGGTCTTAGCCTCAGCTGCAGCGTACTCGTCCACCTTGAGGAAATAGTTGATGGTCGGTGTCAACTGCATCTCGAATGCACGTTCTCCTCCACAGCTAGTGCAGTGAGGGATTTTAAGTTCTGCGGGATTACCACAGGCCATAACGGCTCGCCGCCGTAGTCGTAACGCAGAACCTGCAGCGGGCAGCGGCTGATGCGCTTCTGGAAACGCAGCAGGTGCCGCTGCTGCGCTGGCGTCTTCTCATAGGATTCACTTGTCGACTTTGCTGAAGAAGTAGACTGTGCTGCACCTCCTTTCTTCTTCGAGTTAGAGATAACGTTGCGGAGGTCACCGACGTCAGCGGACTTTTCCTCCTCCTCTTGCTTCATGTATTCCTCCAGCAGTCGGTTTTCGTGCGCGTAGTCGTGTTCTGCAGTGTAATCTTCGTATGGCTCGTCCATCACCTCAATGGACAGAGCTGGGAATGCATTTGGGCGGTCCTTTCGAGAAGCAGAAGCACTCTCCTTAGCCGGTTCTGCCATTTTGGAATTTGGCACCGATTTTGTTGTAGTAGCACTGATCTTCATCGCATCGTCTCGCTCCTGAAGAAGTGCTTCTAAATCCACCGTGTCAGCGCCTTGAGTCTGCGTCTTGCTGTCGTCTTCATCGTCGCTCCAGTCGCTATCGCTATCTAAGCCCCACGCAAGTGCCACCTTGTCAACCTTCTCCGTCAGCTCTTCCACTGCTGCTGACGTTGCCGGGGCTTCCTCCACTTGCTCCGC
This sequence comes from Phytophthora constricta, assembly GCA_011947335.1. NCBI lineage: Eukaryota > Oomycota > Peronosporomycetes > Peronosporales > Peronosporaceae > Phytophthora > Phytophthora constricta. The sequence continues at coordinate 93,928 of JAAVTI010000010.1, read as the reverse complement.
CTGGTCGCGCAGCACCCTCCAGCTGCAAACGTCCAAATGCCCCAGTCAAAGTCTATTGCAAACTAGCCAGTCAACTGCTTAAGCAGCTCTTCCGCCCACCTTCCAGGAGACTCCGTGCACGCGACTGAATTGCACCCAAAGATGTATAACGTCCGATCGGAATCCACAGGGGCGTACACTTGCGCAACCAGGAATAATCCTTTGCCACACTTTGCGCACACCAAACCGTTCGCCTCCGCCGGCGGCTCTGAGTACCAGGCCTACCATCACATCTGCAGTCGTCAGCATACATCAACGACATGTACACGACACCAAAATGCAATAAATCTCCGATTAGATAACCCACAGGAGTGCCTCCAGCCTTGCAGACATACGGCGAGCAGTTATCGACGCTCTGCCGCTCCTGGACCGTGCCCAGCAGCACGGCGCGCTCCTCGTCCATTGCTCCAACTTGACAAACAAAAGCATTGCGCCAGTTTCCAAAAAGGACCGCCGGCCCAAATTTGGGAAGGACTAACTGCCCAAATTTGAGTAATGGGCGACCAGAAAGGTATACTTTGTTCAAGATAACAAATAGACCAATCCTCCTCCCCACGTCTTCACGCCAGCACCGCAAATCGACCAAAAGCACACGCAGCGCAGGGCAGAGCACCATGAGCGACAACAAGGACATCCCATCGGAGTACCGCATCTCGGAGAAGTGGGACAAGTGCCTGGAGAACTTCACGCTCTACTTCGGCGCCGGGCTGGTGGCTGGCGGCCTCACGTCGCTCGTGCTGGCGCGTACGTGGCCCCAAGAGTCCCTGGATCGGCAGTTAAAACGCTGGAGGCGACGAAATGCTAAATGTCCATACTTTTCCTGTTATTCGTTGCAGGTTCTGGTGCTGGACGCGGATTGATCACGGGTCTGGGTGCCGGTGCGGGCGCCGGATCGAGCTGGACGACGTGCCAGATGGCGTTCGCGGGCGACGCCAACGCTAAGGCGGCGCTGGACAAGACGGACAAGGCCATCGACGACTTCAAGGACAAGTTGTCCAACTAGGCGGTCTCCAATCGAAGGAGGCAATACCCAAATGGAGCATCCTCAATGGAGCGCCGTTTAGCAGCATCACTGTTCCTGGTGTCGATAACCAAAGGGTTTACGTGGGAGCTGTGTTCGTATCTCCTCAGGTGTTCAAGGTAGACTGCAAAAGCTCTCCATGAAGCAAACGAACAACAAGAAATGAAAAAACGGACAATATAATACTATCAGCAGCCGCTAGCAACTCGGTGATCTGTGCGCTTCTCCAGTTCTTGCACGCCAACGAGTCAGTGCGTGCTGCGTGAAGGGGCTAGCACTATGATGAGGAGATCTCTTAGACGATTCTCCTACTCGTCAGCTTATGACTCCTCCTCGAACGTCAACTCGAGCTGACCTGCGCCAACCTCGAGTTTGATGGGCTTGCCTTGAGCGAGTTCGTAGGGCTCGTGAGGTAGCAGTGCTACGTCGTTGATCCGGGTGCCATTGGTGCTATCCAGGTCGATGAAGAAGATCTTGCCTGTCGTTTCCATTTTGATCTACACGCCCAACATATATATGGTAATTAGTACATGTTGTGTGAAGGATGCGCCAGCTATTACTGGCCAATGCTGAAAAAAATAAGCGTAGCATTACCTCTCCGTGAGATGTAGATAGCTCCGAATCCTTAGACATACTCAAGCCACGAGGAGATCGGAACTTCCGACCGGTAGAGCGGCCAATGAAACAGGAAGAATATCGTTTCTACATGAATTCAAAAGGGTTCCGTGTGGTTAGAACATATCCAGCATTTTTCAGGAGGGCGACGAAACAAAAGCTTACCGAGTCGATGTTCATTGAGAACTTCCGACCTTGGTACAATCCAGTGACGCATCGTACCGATATCGTGTACGCTTGTGGAATGAGATTGCCGTCTGTAGATAACAACCAGCAAGATGTATGAGAACTTCACTCGATCACCAGGCCTAGCAACTCGTCCCCACCTTCGTCAAGATTCTCCTTCTCCGCCTCCAGGGCATCCCGCAGCACTTTCTTGCCCGCTTCCATCTCTCGCCGCAACTCCTCCGCCCTCATCTTTGCTTGCTCCACCAGTTTCTACCGCGCCAACCACCAACCACCACGTTACCCAGCGTAATAATACCACACCCCGCATCACTGCACTGCAAAGCCCAGCACCAGCCCGTCTCGTACTTTCGATGCAGCCTGGCAATCTCGCAGCAGGAACTCCTGGACATCGATCAGATCTTCCGGTTGCTCCTCATTTTCCTTCTCCTGCTTCTTCGACGCTTCATTCCTCGCTAGTCCTCAACATCCAACACAACACCAGCGTCAAGGATTCAAATTTCAAATTTCAAATACAGTGGAACTCCTCGCAGCGCACAACCACAGCCGCTTGCTTCACTGCGTCCCAACCGAATGCATCCCCACACGCAGCCACTTCGGACTCACCTCGCTTCTTCGTGGGCGACGCCTCGCCCTCGATCTTCTTCCCTGTCGCCGCGTTCGTCGCGTGCTTTCGCTTCATTTTTCACCGCCAAATGTCGTTTTGAAAAAGCCATCGAAGCGGCTAATCGTTTGCTTTCCGGGGCATTTCAGCGCCGAATGTGTGCCACCTCAATAACGTTTTTACCCACTAGGAAGCCAAAATGTATTCAGAAGGTAGCCAAATCCGCACATAGTCGGAGTATCGATGTCGGACGCTCGGCAGAAGAACGTGGTGGTGAGCAAGCCCATTCTGTATGGGTCCGTGGCCACCTACCTGGGCCGCAAGGCCGAGGAGACCAAGACGCACCGCTGGTCCATCTACCTGCGCGGCGTGGACAACGAAGACCTGTCCTACATGATCAGCAAGGTCGTTATCAGCTTGCACGTGAGCTTCGCCAACCCAGTGCGCGTGCTCACGGAGCCTCCGTACGAGGTGACGGAGCTGGGCTGGGGCGAGTTCGAGACGCGCATCCAGATCTACTTCCACGACCCGAACGAGAGGCCAATCAGCATCATCCACCTGCTGGTGCTGTACCCGCCCAACAGCCAGCCGGCCAGCAACAAGAAGGTGTCATCGAAGGTGAATTGGAGAGCATTGTTTTCTTCCATTGAGTTGATGCTGTTGGGTAGAAACTGATAGTTTTTATGTTGTGTGTTGTGTTGCTGCTACAGCCGGTGGTGAGTGAGTTCTATGATGAGTTGGTGTTTAACGAGCCGACGGAGTTCTTCTACAAGAAGTTGATGGCGGGGCCGGATCGGAAGTCACCGCCGCTGGCCATGCAAGAGCACCTGCCGACGTACTCAGATGTGGAGGTGCTCAAGACACTGGCACGTGCACAGACCTTCGTGACGAAGGAGATTGAGGACACTAAGAACCTGCTGCTAGACTCGGACTTGGAGATCAAGGAACTCAAGGAACGCATCGCAGAACACACCAAGAAGAAAAAGCACGCAGATAAGGCCGCGACTGGAACAATTCACCTGCAGCCACAACTAACGCAGCCGTGAAGCTGGTCGGCAAAGGACGATAAAAGATCAAGCGTACAGTACTTGGCTACTTACTGAAGCTGCGATTTCCTAGTCGTGCGACAGCGGCTGGATAATGCAAGGTGGAGTCAGCCTCGCGTGCAATCGATATTTAAAGCACATGATGAAGGCTTGAACCTTGCTGATGAATTCAACTCGATAAACAACGCGAGACTGGTAAATAGGTGGGTATATTATTTTGAAAGAGGTTCAACTAACTAGCGCCAGCCTACACGACCTGCGCAGGTACGTCGTTACTAGGGGCGTCGTCGTCACTAGACGAGGCCTCCGCTTCACCAGCCGTCTGACGGTGCCAGGCGTTGACCAGCTCCAGACCACGGGCGATTTCAGGCGACACCTCTTGCTCGTGGATCTCCACGGAGTGCGTCTCGTCCTCCCCCACAATACCCTGCTCATCGGAGTCGGAGTCATCCGTATCACCACTGCTCTCAATCAAACTCTCCTTTGACAGATCGTCCAGCTCAATAGGCTCAGCAGCAGCAGTCGGCAAAGGCTTCGACTTGGCGAAAGGGTTCTTTATGTTCACCCAGTTGAGACCAATACCAGCGAAAGATATTGCCAGACCCAAAGTCTGGTCGACAGATAGCACGTGTCCGAAGAGAAAGATGGACAGCACAATGCTCAGCACCTTGCGGCACGTGCCGATAATAGCAGTCGTGAGTGCCCCGAACTTGCTAATGGTGAAGAAGATGAAGGCCTGGCCCATGGCGCCCGTTAGACTCAGCATCATGAGTGGTGGCAGCGACGGGATGACGTACTGGAGGAACACGGGGATCTCGCCGTTCACGACCATTCCAGCCACGGAGAAGAGCGCCTTGTAGATGTTAACGTAGTACATCAAGTCGAACGCTCCGATGTGGTACGACTCCATGAACTTGTCCTCAAGCGCACCCGTGGCACCATCAAAAATCAGCGAAATGACCAGCAGCGAGAAGCCCAGGAACATGTTGGGCGTGCGCTCCTGCTCCGGCAGGGCGTCGTGCTTCTCCTCATGGTGTTGTCGGTGCTGCTTCTCGTGCGCCGTGCCCAGCAAGAACATGGCCACCCCGATGCACAGCACGGTCACGGACACGTACTTCTTGAACGGGTACTTTTTCCCGAGCACCACGCCCATGATCATGACCGGGATGGACTTGCAGCTCTTGCCCAGGATGCGCGTGATGTACGTCACGTAGCGCAGCGCCACCATGGACGCGATGGTGGAGCCGAAGGCTAGCGCGCCCACGATCATGAGGAAGCTCTGCGGCATGGTGGACGGCTTCTCCTTCCTGGCTCTGCTGAGGCCGACGGCCACGGCCGAGTTGAACACGCAGAAGACGAAGGTCATGGACAGCTCGCCCAGCACGCGGTGCGTCGTGATCTTCTCGAGCACGACGCCGTTGAGTGTGAAGCTGATCATGATGCCGATGCAGCAGTACGCCAGCAGCCAGACGCCGGCCTGCTTCTCTTCCTGGCGTGCTTGGGCGTGCGCGTCCGCCAGTCCGCTGCGGCGCATATCCACGACCGTCACCCGCGCGTCCTGCAGGCTCTTGGGCTGCACGGCCGTCGTGGCGCGGTCGGTTAGCTCCACCTCGGCGTAGTGCACGGCCGCGCTGTTCTCGATGCTGCACACCATGGCGGCAACGTTGTAGCTGGCTGTGGAGCGTCTGGCAAGAGCGCTAGTGAGACGATGAGCCGCGACCTGGCATGCGACCTCGAGATTCCGGGGCCCGTGGCGACCCCGAACCCCACGAGTGCTGCGTCGCGTGGATAAGCGACGATGATTGGCTGCGGATTGGCCAATATTAGTCAATGAAGGGGTGCGGTCAGCGCCGTCTATGCTGACTGCGGCCCGCTCAAGATCCCCATTGGCACAGCGGACGAAGAGATGCAGGCCGCGGGCGTTCCGCCGCCTCGATCAAGGCAACAATGGGCAACGGATGGCGTCAAAAGGGGTCTCATACTAAGGGAAAGTGTGACGCAGCTCACTTTCAAAGTGAGCTGCGTCGTCGTGCCCTGAATCAGCGACAGCCCTGCGGGCCCGCATCGGCGAGACGATGTCGCAATCAGATTCTGTCGACGGGCTCCGTCAGACGATGGTGACTGTGAGTCACCAGTCAGGCCGGGTGAGCGGCGGCAAATCGGACAAGCGAGACCGGAAATCCGACGGGGTCCATGTGTCAGCGCGGCTCGGATGCGTCCGTTCATGATCGCGGGCGGCAACTTTGCGTAGACGCGGGATCAAAAGCGCCTGCTAAGGCGACTGCAAAGCAAAGCCATTCGGCGATGTTAGGCCACGCTCACATCTTGCCGGTGCCGACTGCATCAGTGCGTTTCCGGGCAAGTCGCTGCAAGTAGCGATTGCGTGGTCATAGCGGGCGTACATCTTCTTGGATGCACTGTATAATACGTCCTCTTCTTGGTCGAGTCGACTAGCAATAGAAGCTGGTGGTCGTGATGTAGAAAAGTACAGTGAATGCGAAAGTGAGAGCGACCAGTGGGGTTGCTTTTGCTCATGATATCAGCGCTGGCATAAAATGTGCCGGCGCTATACAAGTCTGCCTGGGCTAAAGATGACACCTAGCTTGAAGCGGAAACTCCAACAGTTGACATTCACATTTCATCGAGAGCCATCTTCCATGCTAACTCATTCGCGGAGCATTATACCTTTTCACGCAGTTTGCGTGGATACGTCGCCAAGCACTTGAACGGCAGCACCGTGCACAAGCTCGCACATTGGTCACCACCACCGGAATCAAAGAGCAGTACAGATGAGCCCCTCAACGTCGGGAACGGCAAATTTATTTCGATTTAAGGGTACCGTCGAGGTGCCTTGAATTCGCAGTTCGAAGAACTGTCGTTTGAGCAGTGTTCCGGATGTCATCAAGTAACATTGATGCAACATGCTCTCTACTGGGATGACATCAAGTGACATTCGCGCAGCACAGATTTATTGTGCATTTCGACCAAGTTTGACGATTATGGGCTATTGGCCCAATCGCTCAATACAAACTCTAGTCAATTGGCAATCGCCGGATATCATAGAAAGTGCATGATCCTGCTGGAAGACCCAGTCCACATCGTACTTAAACGAATATATATGCCTTTGTATGCCGCGGGCGATTGCATGGCGATTCAACCAATCGCCCAATGCAATTTTGAGTAGAACCTGCAATATCTAGGGTTGAAAAAAGGCGCCTAAATAGGCTAATTAGGTCTAATTAGGCATAATAGACCGTTTTAGGTTTCTTATAATATTGTGCATGCAGCTATTCTGGCGGGTGAATTATTAATTATTGCCTTTTTAACTTTATAAAAGACGATATGCCTTTATTTATTGCAATTACACCTTAAATTATTGTAGCTTGCCCTACACCTCTGATTAGTTTCTTACAGCCTGTACAATGCAGGAGCACATCCATTGGCGGGTGTCAAACCACCAATCTCCCCGCTTCTGTATTATTGAGCGAGTTAAGCGTAACTCCACGTTTACTCGTCACGATAAAATCGACCAAAGTGACTTGACCTCGAATAATCCATAAATTAGCGAGCACGTCAAAGTGACTTGACCTCGAATAATCCATAAATTAGCGAGCACGTCAAAAAACAATTAACCCATTATTGTGGCTAGATTTAAGACAGAATTACGACGGCAGAATCAATGAAACGCACAACACTAATTAGTGCCTAAATACCTCCTTAAATATGTGTGCCTTACACAAAATTGTGTTGAATACATGAATCAAAGCCATTCTGCGGTCGCCCACAACGATGCCTCCGCCGGAAGATACATGATATGCCGTGAAGGACACGTTGCCTAGCCGCGATTAAGACAGCACGCCAACCACGACTTTCTCCTCCACAAGTACCTACATAAACTCACGAATGCCCGAATTTCAGGCACCAGAGCGAATTGTGGGAGCCTTTTGCCGTACAATCCACAGGTAGTAAATATGCAATAATCGTAGCTACTAGGGCTACAATTACTGTTGCTCCAACTACTGAACCTACTATCGTAGATCTACGGATATTCGAATACCAGTATGAGGTAATACTGGTAGTAGTATCATAGATAGCTACTACTGTGGGGATTACTCTCGAGCTCTGCCCCGGCGCCCGCGATCGAGTAGACGTAGAGATCACGACGCGCTACGTGACGAAGACGTCGGAGCTGGTGTTCGTCGTGCCACCCGACAGCGATACTACTGAGGTCACCGAGACCACTGAGACGTCGTACACAACCGAGAGGTTCGAGGTGACGTTGACATCATCTTCGGTTTCCACTGCTGGCATGACGTCGATCAGCTCCAGGTTCCCATTTGGATGCGTCGGTGAAGACGGAGTTTTTCCGTTCGGAGGAATCCGACGGTAGCACCGTGACCAAGACGATGCGCACGACGCGGTACACAGTGACAACCGCCGACGTGACTCTTCAAATAACGCAAAATGTATGTCCGACTAAAGGCGCCGCAAATGTGCCTCCCAAAGTTTGGACGATTGCTGAGGATTTATGTCCTTTCCTCTCGAGGCGGGAACAAGATGGGCTCACGGAGGCTGTTGCCAACCTGGCCGAAAGCTGCTGGCGCATCGGGACAGCACTCTACTTTCATGCTGTCTGGAGGTGGAGGGTGGCCTTTTTCGACCCCTCAACAACGTGTCAGATCAGCATATCCGAGCGCTGTTTCACTCCCGCCTAACTCAAGGCTACAGCACAGCCCATCTGCACGCAACCTGGCACCTTTCGCACCAAAATTCGACTCGAGCAACAAAGGTCATGCGAAGGGCTCTTGCGACCACGTGTACGCTGGAATATCAGCAGACCCCGCAAAATGCACAAGGACGCTACCTACTCCTATTTGATGGGGGTCCCGAGGAAACCCGGGTCCAGGGGCAGTGGCGCAGTGATTATCAAAGTGGGTGCCTCGGTGGCAGAAATGCAAGTCTGCTGGTTTTAAAGCATGTCGTATGCTGCCCAAAATACGACAAACAATCTGGCCGAAAATCAAGGGCTACTCCAAGGCCTCAAGGCATGCCATGCTAGAAACTGGAGCCCCGTGCACGTGGTCGGCGATAGCGCGATGATTATTCGCCACACGCCACTCGAACACCCCAAAGGCACGACATCTGAAGTCAATTCATTGGCAAAGTCGGCGTCTAGCAGACAAAATCACAATTCTGTCATAGCAACATCACCTCCGTGAGTTTAATAAAACGGCAGATGCACTAGCGAACATCGCTATGGACACAAAAAGAGTATTCAACGGGCGCCAGCGGAGCTGGCGCCGCAAGACAGCGATGATGAGCGGCGCTCGCTAACGCAAGCAGTGACGTCGGACACTGGCTTGCGCGGAATTCTAACGATGACCTTTCGGGATTCGTGGCCGCCACCGTGTAACGGAGCGGGTAGGCTCTGGTACGATCGTTGATCACTAGAGATAGGCCAACAAACGATGAAAAGGAGTTTGTTGGGACGGACATTAGAAGTCGTTAGCATAAGTTAAGTGACATCAATGTACCTCACTGCGAAACGAAACGAAACGAAAGGCACCGCAAATGAAAATTTGGGTACACAGAGCACGTCGCGTTTTGACCCGACATTCGTTCTAGAAAGACTATTCGCGATTCAACGCAAAGATGAAGGTGATAATTCACTCGAAGCAGCCACTATATGCACTGGCCCGTATCACCAGAGGCTCCTATGCGACGACAATTGATGATGACTTTGATGTAGATGTTTTTCCTGTTTTCTATGACACCCAAGCGTACTCGAAAGCTTCTGTCGTACTCTTGAGGTCCGTCACAGAGGAAAAGAGATCGCCCTCAGCTCACTTACAGCAGTTTCCGCTTGTTTTAGCTGTCCAACAACAATTTACAAAATATAAGGCGAGACGTGGAGTCCATGGTTGTCGGAAATAGAAATCGTCGATCGGAATCATTAACAAATCTCAGCAAAAATACGTGCTGGTTTGCTTCTCGTGACGCTTTCACTACACCGCCCCTTTAGGGCGAGGTCGATGTAGAAAAACGCCCCTGAGAGCAGCGATTAGAATGCAATGCGGTCGACGTTGCTTTTACCACTTTTACTCATCATTACCGATTTGACCGACGGAGAGCCAGTCATGGTTGTCAAGCCGAAAGCCCCCGCACACCTAGTTTCGTGTGGTCTGAGGAGTGCATCGAAACTCTGTTGTTGCGCCCGAGCTGAAACCTACGCAGCAAGCTTCAACAGGAATAACTCTAAAGTTCAGATCGCGGTCCTTTGGCAAAAGGCTGGATCCGAATCAACGTTTCGTTTAGAGCGCCAACAGCGCCCGACCCACACATCTTGTGAAACCGAGCTCAACTTGGGCCTATCCAGCAGGAGTGCTAGGGAATGCTATGGTGGAGTTCTTGAAAGTGTTCAGGATGAGCACAACATCTTTGATGTACGTCAGAACCTGACATTTTCCATCACCAATCTTCTGACTAGCCGTATACGTGGAGCCCTGTGCGTTACGTAGTGGCAACTCGGTCTTGGACAGTAAAGCGTGCGTTTAGGCTACGCGAGGGAGGCTGAGCAAGAGAGGCATTCGCTCATAACCACCCTTCTTTACATGCTAGGTCTTGCAGAGCTGCCTTCCAGCTGTCTGTTTGCAGGACGTATCGGCGTTTCGACGGGTGGGGTTGAAACATCCGTCACTTGCGCAGACGACAGCCACTGCAGCGACAGCAGCAGCGCCGACGATGATCTTCTTCACTCGTCTCGACCTGAGCATTTCGTGGTGCAGCTCTTTTTCTATCTTTTCTCCAACAAACCTCATCAAGGTACGCTGAGATAATCACTTTGATATCACAGCGTGCGGCAAACCGGCAAATCAGGTGTCGAGTAAGTCTGCTTCATAGCAGCTCATTCTTACATCGACCTCGCCCTTACTCCTGCCCGGCGAAATGGTCCCATCCTCCATTAGCTGCGTTACAAGAGGAAAATCGCCAATGATTTATCTTGGGTCAAACATTACATACACTAGATAATTTTTTCCGTGTTTACCAAGGCTCACGTTTTTAATTTTTTATGATTTTTTTGCTGTATCTTCTTATTTCTTTTCATCAATTCCAACCTTCGAACTGCGCTTTCCCCGGGTCCACCACACGGGTCCCCAATTTGCATGAACGGAAAGAATAAATGCATAGCGGGGAACAAATTCATGCATCGTAAAAGGTTGCAAATGCATATTTTCTTCCGCACCAATGGTATGCACGATTGATGTACCACTGTTTAGAGAGCTACTGTTGATTCGTGAACAACGGGCTCGTGGCCCCCAATGTGGCCGTGATGGAGCCCATGGTTAGTCGCTAAACGCCGAAGGCCAGCTCTACTTCTCGGTCATTTCCGGCGTAAACTCCTCGTATGTATGGGGCAGGTAGCTCGCCAGAAGTGTTTCCACTGCGTCAGGTAAGAGAGGGCATAGCCCCAGCTCGTCGCCGCTGTGACTGTTTTTATACAGTTGCTGCGTGAAGACCGGTACTCGATCGGAAGCATACCTTAGGAAGTGTTCCACATGGAAGTAAAACTGGCGAACATCGTGCTCGGTGACTTTGATGGTCACTTCAGACAGCCTTCGCTTCAGCATGGCTTTGCTTTCATCAGTGACGGATGCAGCAGGCCGGTCTCTCCAGAGTCTAGACTTTATTGTGCCGAAGCTTCCTCCAGCAGATTTAAAAATGGAGAATATATAGGCAGGAACTCCGTGACGAGATATCTAACCATCGCTTCGCCCTCTAATACTCTATGACAACAGAGTGGTGATGCATCTTTGCGTTGTCCATTATAATAGAGTTGAACGCGCTAAAGCGCGTTCAACTCTATTATGAACAGGAAATTTCCGCAAGTATGCTGCCACCATTTCCATCATAAAGTCAAGTACGACCTCAGCCGTTATACTGCCTTCAACGACTTCAAGGTGCAGAATTCCAAACGAAGGCGAGGAAGCCAACAACAGCGATATGTGACCCGGGTGCTCAGAATAGAATTCATCGGCTACGGTAGGAATCCAACCACCAATCGACCAGGCCTTGCGTTTAGTCATCCTGGAGAGCTTCATTTTATCGTAGTATATCGCCTGGTATAACGTGTTCTGGCCAAACTTTGTCGGCATGGCAGTGGCATACTTGTGGCGCTCTTCAATTGTACGCTCAGAGTTGCGGTCGCGTGGAAAACGACGGAAATCGCAGAGACATAAGCCAGCAACGTTCTTGGGATACTTGATGACTGTGTTGGTACCCAACTTCTTGTGAAAGCCATCTCGATGAAGGCTGCGGTGTGGGCTAAGGATGTGGTGTTACAGATGAACTGAAACCTAGCAGCAGCGAAAACCTTGTCCTCTGGAAGCTCAGGTTTACGTCCACGGCCTTTGACGGTGGGCCCTGAATGGTGCAGGGGCAGCTGACGGTTCCCTGGGTGGTGCCAACACGCCGGGCAATCTGGCTTTGAGTGTTTGAACCGCTAAGTCCGAGGATAACTCGGTGGTCAGACTCCGACAGGCGCGGCTTCTTCTTCCCGTAGCCTGCCATGCGACGCAGTTTACGAGCATCAGCTTCTGACAACTCCAATTCCTCACCCGCCTCAACATGGACACGTAGCTGATAAGGCCGTTGTACTTCCTGCGCCTTCTCGGCTACCAGTCGCTCGTATTTCTCTCGTGCCCTTGCAGTAGAAATCTTTGCATTTTTACAAGCGGGGAGAGCTCATCAATCTGCCGACGTCCCCTTTGTGTCGCAAGCCTTCGCGCGACGCCTGCTTGGTTGTCGAGGCGACGTTGGCGACGTGAATCGGCTAGAATCGCACTACGAGACTGCAGTTGTATATCTTTTAGTCTAGGGTCTAACGCCACGGCAGGATCTAGACGCGGTAGCTCCGACGGCAGCTCTCGCGGCCTCATCGACTTATCGCTAGCTAAACTGGGTTTGGCCGGGTTGTGCCGACGCGAAGATTCCTCGAGCACAAAGACGTAGCGTTCTTCGTTCAAATGTCTCAGGTATGCATTTATTGTCCTGTACCTCACGCATGAATTTGTTCCCCGTTATGCATTTATTCTTCCCGTTCATGCAAATTCAAGGTACCTCAACGGTATTCTAATCTCGGGGTGTACCGCTCTAGTGGTACCATGACTATTTGCTGTTAACAGCACTAACTTCCTAACTTCCTCCAGTCATTCATCCTACAAAGCACATAACAGCGAACTAAAAGTTGCAAGGAGCTCGTCAATGCTGTCACCAACTGAAACATCTCAAATTTCGCTCGTCAACGCTTAAAACTGCATATAAGTCAGCATTATAATATAATGCGGACTGCATATTATGCATTATCCATGGAAAACGCAACCTAATATCTGGGTTCCCGATGACCAACTAGGCACGCGTGATATACAAAGCTAAGTAATTATTACTAAATCCCTATGATGAAATATGGATACCATATTATGGAATAGAAAATCAGCAAATATTCTTCCAAAAGGGTAGCTATAGAAAAGTCATCTTTGTACAAGTTGATATGTGCATTGACACCGGCATTTTCATCCTTGTGTATCCCAATTCCTCTCGGAATACTCGCTGAATTTCATGAAACCAGATCACAGATCCGTCCATCACTCCTATAGTATCAACACGAACTAAAACCTTTCCTATCCATCTTAGAGAACATGTTATAGATGTCGATATTTTTCGGGGTGGTTGCTGCTACATGCTCATTTCTAAAACGGAAGGGTACCGAATAACCTTAGTTATAGCGGTCACGACTTATAACGGTCGGAGGGATTTGGCCAATGGGAGGCGTTCAATACTGTTGCCGTGTCGGTCGTTATATTCCAACAATAAATTACCGGGCTGCCTCCACCACGAATCTGGAGCTTTATTTGGCATTCTTCCAGCAAACTAAAGCTCAGATAGCGAAAGGCAGACCGTGCCTCACCGGCGACGGTAGAAATACTTCGAAACCTACGCGCACGTCCGTGACAAATCAGAAAAAATACTATCGTGCGACTCTTCAACGAGTGCAACGACATCAACGCGACATTGCAGCAGTTCTACGGAGACTTGGGAGGCGTCACTCGGTGTTCGAAACGCAAGTTGATTCGAGCATGGTGTCGAGCGGAGGCAAAACTTGCCGCTGCGTGCAGTCACAAGGTTGTGCCACTGCAATCAGCCCTGTTGGAGAAGTGGCGATCGTCCGGTAAGTTGGTTTCGTCTTATCGTAAGGGCATTTGTGATTGCAATCTAACCTACATAGCAGATGGATTAATGCTCTTCGCAACCAAGGAGTGCCGGTATCTACGACTCTGCTTCGTCTAAAAGCTTGCAAAGTCGCTAATACAGAAGGTGTCAAGAGTTTCACTGCATCGCGGTCGTGGCAGGACCTATTTCGTAGTCGAAACGGGCTCTCGATTCGTGCTTACACGGCAGGGGCAGCATCGTCCTGACGACCTCGATGCTGTAGCAGCAGCCTTTGGAAATAAGGTTCAAGCAAAAATGAAGGAGCATGTTGTCGACCGCTGCTACAACGCCAATGAAACTGCAGTGTTCTTCGAAAGTACTCGAAGAGTACTTGCCGACTACGACCGTCAATCGTAAAGGTGCACGCACTGTATGGATCATATATGCGGGGACATAGGAGGAGAGAGCGACTGCAATTCTCTTGGTGACCTGGGAAAGTTCCCACCTATGGTGGTTTTCAAGACGACCCCTTCTAAAGTGGCGGAGACACGCATTTACAACAAGCAGCATCAGAACGGCTTCGGTCCCATCGTGTGGAACGAAATTAAAGGGCTACAGGAAGACACCGGTATGACTATCTACGGAAACGAGAACGCATGGTGGAATGGAGAGCTGTCAGTGCGTTCCAGCTGCACTTCAGCTCCCAGCAAGATCCTACGGTCCCGGTGCTGCTCCTACTGAACGATTTCAGCGGGCACTGGACCGATGAGGTGATAGCCTACACCTCGTCAATTAAAGTTCACTTGTTGAAGGCCGCCCATCCGCCACATCCGTGTGCCAGCCTGAGGACGTGGCGTGGATGAGGCTGTTGAAGGTGCGGCTGAGACGATATTGGGTCGACTTTTGCGGGAGCAAGTGGGGGATCACATCGACTACGAGCCTTTCAAGATGAGGCCCCCAAAGCGACCTGATATAGCGTCGTGGATTTGTTTCGGCTGGGATGAGCTCAGTACAACTACAATTCGTAGCGGATACAAACGAGCACACATGATTTCGACCGATAGCGATCTGCAGCTTGCAGAGGACACTGCATACGTTGTTGAAAAGCTGTCAAAGCTGTGTCTACTGGACAATAGAGTCGGTGACCTCGACACGGAGAAGGAGTTTGATTCGAGCCCTGTGAGTGAGGTAGCATACGTGTAGAAGGGGGAGAGGAAGACATACTCGCGAAGCGAGCCCAATAACTTCATGAGGCCCTATTTTCCTTAATAAAACCGGCTATTTCGTAGTCGCATCAGCCATTTTTTTACATCTGCAAACGTCTTAGTGAACTGCAGCACACTATAGCTTTAGCTACAACACCGCGCGAGAGCTGGTCTCAGTTGTGAGAGTATTTGTTGTGGACACACTGTGTAATTTATCGGATAAATTCGCTTGTGATCACTGGTCTATGAATACACATCCCAAATCAATCCAGTTGTCACCGACCGCTATAACTAAGGTTATTCGGTATGTAGACAGTACTTAAGTATGTGAGCGTGCGCCTATCCAACGAAAAATTATAAAAACTTCGCTAAAAACCTTCATAAATTAATGCGCCGCGCGCCACTCATTTGGCTGGTTTAGTCTACGATTTGCATCGCGGGGGACAGAAGGCAGGAAGAATTCCAGCAAGGCTTGCACACCATGGCGAAGCGAGGACGCAGGAAAAGAACACGACGGGTAAGAAGTACACTTTGCTTTATACGTGTAGATGAAGATGTGCTGACACTGTTTTCTCACTAGGAAAAATTCAGCGATGATGAAAGCGGCTCAGAATTTTATCCAGACAGCAATAGCAGTAACACGAGTGCTGAATTAAACACTGAACCCCGGCTAAGCTCCACGCGAGAGGCGCTAAGTTCCACGCAAAAGGCCCTAATGCCAGCGACAACAGTGAGGAATTTGCCGCGGACCGCAAAGGATTTTTTAGGGCCTAAAGGTTGAGGACCCCATGCAGCACCGAAGCGGTTGGCTGTAAAAGTTGAGTCTCTTGTAAAGACGTATTGGTGCCGGGTGATGGAGAAATCTGTCTTCAAGGACTGGTGTGCCTTTTTCAGTGCGCTTGACGAGTACTGCGAGGAGACCCACCAACCGTTCAGGTATGAAGGTAGCTGGCATTGATTGTGTTGCATTTTTTGACTTGACGTTCTGTTGCTATGCTACCTCTTTGGTGAGAGAAGCTCAATTAGTGCTTCAACCACCTGAGAGGGAGGAGACCTAAAAAAATAAACGAGCTTGCTTAAATCTGAACCGTAGCGGGAATTAGTGACTGAAATAGAGAGCGGTAGGGAGCGGATACGAGGAGCGAAGACGAAGCCCGCTCGGGGTGCCCGCTAAGCAGGGCCGCGTCGTATTTGTGTAGGCGGGCCCAGCCACGAGCATTCCAGCGAACGGACCCGTTGCCGCGGTTAGGATTTTATTTTGCTTCCGGGGGTGTCTGGGGTGCAATCCTGAGAATGCCTCTAGTAGAGGACGTTTTATTTCTAAGGTTGTTTAGTTCAGATCTGAGGTCTTCTCCCTGAAAGGAACTTGTACCAGATAATATTTGTCTGCACGCACGGATGGTCTACGCGGAGTCGAGGTGCGGAGTATGCTTAACTGCTAAATGAATTGTTGAAACTGATATCTACTATTTTATTATAGGACTAGGAATTAGGCCTAAGCAGCACTTCTGTGGCTTTGGATGTGACGCTCAGATTGTTGCAACAATTAAAAGGGTTATGGTCGACACGAATACTTTCGGGTTTGTGGTGCATGTGACGCAACAGCGCACTACTCACACACATCCGCTAAAGGAAGATATTTGGAGAGCGTACGCTGAGAATTGCCGTGTGGAAGACCTAGAGGTTATTCATTTGGTTCGCGAGTTCATCGCAGTAGATTCCACGTTTGGAAAGATTCACCGCTACGTGATTGATAACACCGGTGAGAAAAAATGTCAATGGAGTTGATGAATATGACTTAGTCTGTAACGTACGTGACGGCATGTGGCTGCAACAGAAAAGGAGGTTACCTATCGAGACGTCAGCAATATGATACGGAATATTCAAAATGAGTTGAAAGCAGAAGACGTCTAAGAGCGTGCCCGCATCCTTCTAGATGATTTCAGGAAGGACAATGCGGGAATTGGAAATAGCAGGGGATGCATTTTTGCGACTTCGCACTTCCAGCAACTAAAACTTGGCGCTAGGGTTTAGCATATTTCCATACAAAACCGATGATACATACCTTTCATACTTTGCCGCGCGAAATTTCGCGCGCGGACAAAGTATACTACAATCAAAATCTATACATACTTCGACGCAGATGTTGCGCATCGGACCAACACGAGCTCGTTATAAGTTTTCCTGTGTCGTGTAGCTGTCTGCTACATCTACCCATACACTTATAATGTGCGATTTCATGTCGTGGTTATTTCTTCTAATGGCAGGCAACCTACAGATACTGTAGGTACGCGTAACGACGGCCTGCGGGTACGCGCGATTTCGAGCCATTATCTAATGAATGATAATGGCGCGAAATCGAGCGTACCAACAGGCCGTTTCCGGTGTGTCATCGATGTGACGTCATCGTCAGAAAAGAGGATGAATCGTAAAATACAGCGATTTCTTGCAATGAAATTTACGCTAGGGGACACAGTGAACCGAATTGTTTTGCCCAATCAAATATTTTGAGACCTGAAAAAGAATATTGATCAATGTCGTAGAGGCAACACGAAGTACCGAGAAAATCTAAAAGGGCGCAGCCAGCGCCCTTTAGCGTAGACGACCGTCTATATCGCACATCGTGTGGGATTGTGAACGACGACGCGTGCTCGAGAGAGTACCGTGATTTTCTTAAAGGGCGCAGTGAGCGCCCTTTAGGATAGAGTGACTGAGGTTTGTATAGTATACTTTATCGTTGGGGCTCGCGAAAGGGTTAAATGTTGCTGTCGTTGCTAAACAGAAAATTGGTGTGAGCTGCCATGCTGTATATGACGCAGCTCCTGTTGAATAAGACCACGGACCACGTTGCTGAGCTTATATTTCCTGGATACGCGTACTTCAAAGGTGACCTTCGTATGTGAAGTAGGTGATGATGTGTACTTGTATCTGACCACGTATTTCTTGTCATTATGCAAATTTCTACAATAATGGCATACAAAAAGCAGAAGAGTGGTGAGTTCAGTGTTAGCAGCCCAGGAACGGGAAAGCTGGGGTACATACTAGACACCGATCACTGGGAGTGCAGCTGTCCATTTTCCAGGACGATGCTACTTCCATGTCATCACGTCATTTACTTCAGACGAATGGTACGCTACAATTTTCTGCTTCTCTTGTTGGGGTTCATACTGAAATGTATGCTTGTTTTGCAACAGTTTGGCGAGTCGCCATTGATAAATCTTGAAAAAGTTCATCAGCGATGGTGTACTTACTACGACATGCTTGAATCCACCGATGTAAACCTCATCCAAGCAGTACAAGTGAAAAATATTAAATCCCACGCATACTCACTGGATGAACACCAAAAATGTCGCAAATTCAAGGCTCTCCAGAATAAAGTGACCGAAGTAGCTGCAAAATGGTACAGAGCGATTCAAGCAACTATAGGCGGCCCTTGAGGCCTTCTTGGGTGTAATTGAGGACTATGTAGTACCGTTAATTACTAAAACACCTTGGACGCGGGAACATGAAGATGTATCAAGCGATCCCAGCATAGAACAACTACCCCAGTGATGATGACGATGAATGTGACAAAAGTGATGATGATAAAGATATTCCGCCAACCCAGCCGAGCAAATGTGAATCAGCCGCCCCAGAAGTAGTCCTCGACGACGCCAATGAACCCTCGGCTGAAGCTTTAAGCTCCGACCTTTTGCCAAACCCTTTAATGGAGCCGATCAAGCTTAACAAAAATGTTAATGTTAGTAGGCGGGCAAAAGTGCCTAAGAATACGCGCTCCTGGTACCCGAAAAACTAAACCACCAGCCCCTTCACCCTGTGACTCAACAGAAGTTGAGCTCGAGAGTTTAGAAGAGTTGGATGACTATCATTAATATGATGATATGCCTTCTACCCTGATGGCGTTTGAATCGATCTGTGCCGTGCTTTATGAAACATTGATGTTCAGCGCATGGTACAAGACAGTGATGACAATCCCTGCTCGGCGTGTACAGACTATGGCAGTTCCAATAGCGTGTCAGATACAACAAGATCAACGTAGTAACGTTGAAATGTTAGGAATGCTGCTTACGTCTTAGTGTTGGGCTCGTAAAATTAGCAAGTAATGCCATTTCGTCATACAAAGATGCTTTGGCGAAAACAAAGCGGATTCGTCGAGTTCGAAGGACATGGGTTGGATTCCAGTATATTTGACAGACGAAATTGAGATTGTAGCTTACCCCACGGTTCGACAAGGAGCTGACCATTTACCCTGACAGCCTGACTGGAACAATGGACGAATTTCACCAAAAGCGCAAATATCTCAGAAATGTAAACGCGTGCTGAAAGTGGATTGCAGTGGAAGCAAAACAGCGGAATGTTGTACCAGCCTGTGTTGAGGAAACTCTTGCTGTCGTTCGGTCCATTTCGATCGACGCGTGGGTGTGCGTCATGGAAACTGAGGTATGTGTACTTATACAGGTGAATATGTGCTCACATGTGTTCGTATGTGATAATGATTTTGCTACTGCAGGTGTGTTTCTTCTACGAAATATTGATATATCGAGGTGAAGAGTAGCTGAATGTCATGTGCATCAGACGTGCAGTCAACACGATGACTGAATAAAAGACGAATATTAAGTACGTGGACGCAAGCATGCTGAAACACTCAAACCAAGTGAAATCCACCTCAACGAGCCGCTTTGTGATGTTATCGAAAAAGCAACGGGGATGATTTTAATGCCAGTTAACATCGGCAATATGCGCTGGTGCCTCCTAGTTGTGGATTTCACGAAAAGGTGATTATTCTGCTAAATCAACTGCAAAAGCGTTCAGGGTATATATTCCTGAGCAACATTTGCAAAACGTACATTGCACCGCTGTTGTGAGGGATGTACGCAACATTTGATATCACGAAGGACATAAATCTCTTTCAAAAGCATGGTTACAACTGTGGGGTTTTCATCATTCAGTATATAGAAAGCTATAATAACGGACGCGTTGTCAACTCGCCATCAAAAGTGCTGCTTCAGAGCATTCGTCTCTCATACTTCATTGAGGCTCTTCGTCGTGCTTCCTCCAACAAAAAGCTGAGCTTATTTGGTTGACTGATTGACGGGCGTTGACGAGAGCCATTATCATCAGTATGTTACCATAGGTAATGCAGTTGCTAGTGTGCGATGGGATACGAAGTTTGGTTGAGCATTCCACCTGCACTTTCAGGATATATCGATCTTTAATTCAAGTACTTCGACATTGCTTCGGCTTCAAATCGATCTACAGCAGGACAGACTTTACTCAACCTTTTCTCCTAGTCATCTCCCAGTTTGCAGCAACAGTTATGCGTACGACGCAGCAGCCCCTCCAACTCCACCACCACTTTTCGTAAAAAGGTACTCAAAGTAACTTTCGGGTAACGATAGGGTGTGCTAGTCCCTGCATGTTACCATACTAATAATACATTTTCGAACCTCTTCGCGCTTATATCGTCATTGGGAGAATGCCTAGTCGTTATAAACTACGGCATAGAAAACCAAAATTCCGTATGTGGCCAATATGTGAGTCACATACCGGCCACATACATACATGTACATGAAAATACCTGCACCTTTTTTATTTCAGTATGTAACAGCATACTTGGCCATATTTTTTGGCCGATGCTACAGTCCATGCATCGATGACATGTATTGCCCAGGTCGCCATCTGTGTATCGTCCAGGATGTAAATTATTCGTAAAATATTTTATAACTTACTGTCCGTGTAAAATTCATATATTATCCGTATAATGTCCATGCATCGACCCAGTGTGTATTACTGAGTCCGTGGACGCCGGGGGCACTCTCGGTCAACACATACATAGAGTATACATAAGAGTCAGAATGCTGATACTACACATGAGCACAGAGCCACTCAGTAAATTAATTGCTACAAACGATGATATATTGAGCAGAGTTATGGTATGCTGCCGTGAAGCACGACTTGAAGGATGCGGAGGCGCAATAGCCTGTCCAGTCGGAGTCACGTCCAGCGATACACTCTTGTCGACGAATCGCCAATGTCCTTGGCTGGCCAGCCGTGTGTGCAGGTATAAGTGCGCTAGTACACGCCCGTGTCCTTGGGTTCGTACGGGACGTCAAAGCCCTTGCACGCCCCAACGGCCTTCTCGAGGGGCCTTTTTCTTAACTCGCAACTGAGTGTAGCGAGGACTCGAATTTTATGGCGAGTCTTCGTCGAGTACTCCTTCGAGTACGCATGCCACTCAGACCAGTTTAAGAACGCGTCATCCGCAGGGACATCCAGGAGCGCGGGGCCTCCACCACCTGGACAGTACACGGATGATTGCGATCGTCAGTGTCAGGAGGGCCTCCGTCCGAGTCTGTGGGCAAGCTGGACGCTACGTCTCGCTCAGCCGAAGTGGACACATCAGAAGACTTCTCATACTCTCCTTCTGCAGCAAACACACAAGAATACGCAAGGTTAAACTCCACGAAACGCGCATTAACAAACGACATCGAAATCAGAGGTAGGTGGTACAGTACAAGGCCGAGCTGTACCACCTACCTCTGATTTCGATGGAGCAGGCGAGATGGGTGGCGTGGGCGGCGCAGGCAACCGCTGGTAATGACCAGGAGACGTGGAACTACCCTCTCATGACGGCGGTCAACTCGATCATTCCGGCGGTGCTAGCGGATAAGATTTTTTGGGAGGTTTATCACAATGATTAAATCGATTCCTAAAGTGATTGGGTGCTGACATATCTCACCAGCGAACGGGAGGCGACGCGGCGGCGGCGGCCGTGGGGAGCGGCGGTGGCCGAGGGGCAGATTTTAAAATGAAAGGCGGTGAGAAATCCGTCAAATACCGGTATACCAGTATCAATACTGATATCAAGTATACATGTGATAATATCACAAGTCATTAATTCTCCGTGTAATGTCTATAACAGTGTCAAGATCCCGTAACGAGGACGAGAGACGGAGATCAGACGACAGATGATTGGCTAATAGGCAAACCTGAGCAGCGGCGAGAAGTAGTGGATCTTCATCAACAACGAGCGCTATCGATGCTGTGAGTAAACAACGCCTCCTGAGCTATGACTTTTGTGCCATCGCCATTAACTTCTGGTTGCTTTATATCAGCAACTACTTCTTAGTTCTAGTGCGCTTCCTGTTTCGAAAAGGCACACGCCGTGCCTCTGGATTCGACTCGTGGATCGCCTGTCGGATTCGTCGCAATGTGGTTACTGCTCGATCTGGGCGGTACTTCTCCGCGTGTTTTGTGAAACAGGGCGAGAGTTACGCTCTGTTTCTTAGCATACACAGTATGCGCGTAGTGAGGAAGCGTAGGCTTAAAGTTTGTTTGTAAGATAGAAATACGCGAGCCCGCGTATTTCTAAAATAAACACTTAAGACTTTAGATCAAAATAGAAAACTGAATTGAATGGCAGCCCGCCGCGTGGCGGGCTGACCTTATCTTTACGCTAAACCCTCTTAAGATGGTATCTATTTGCAAAGGTGAGAGCATGGTTGGCTCTCACGCATTCGCATGAAATGCATGCACATGATTGGTTAAAACGTGGGCCTTTCAACCAACAGCGGTGCGCCTGAGCGCCCGTCAATGATAGTTGCATTGACGGCTCGTAATATTGGTCGCTAGTGTGTGTCCCACACACACTAGTGGGTTTGCGTGTATTAGTGTACCCCGGGTACACTATCCTGTGTAGCCCCGCTACACGGATTCTCGTCGCACTCTTTCTGCCGAGGCGCGGCCATGGACGCAAATGCCGACAACCAACTCAGCACCCTCTGGATCGTCGGCCGCGGTGGTTGGAGTATTTCAAGCGTCAACAAGGCTTTCTCCTACATGCTCAACACAACACAGGAGGATCATCAAGTCGCTCTGCTGCTTAGCGGATGGAATCCGAAAGCTGGCGCCACGCTTCCTTATCTCCACTGCCTCGATGGGGTCGTCCGTGCACGGGCTTAGAAGATCCAGCAGACCCTGTTTGCTGCAGCAGCCAGGTTCTCGAGCAGTACCTGGAACATCGACGATCAGGTCCTCGAAGTGCTGACGGCAACCCTTATGATGAACTTCCCGGAGATGCGATTTCATCGTCACGACAGTCCATTCGTCGTTCGTGTGCGCGAAACAATTGCAGCGCTAGCGATCCCGGAGTCGGAGCTACTTGCCATGGCAGTAACCATTCGCCAGTCGTTTTCTCCTCCTGCTGCATACACAACGACCACATCAGGCGAGCAACTTGAAGAGTTGCTCAACCTCGTCAAAAGCAGACGCTGCTGCTCAACGAGATCATAGCCCGGCAGGCTAGAGTAGAAGAGAGACTCGACTCGCTAGAGGGAAAAAACTCGTGTATTACCGTCACCACGCAACATGACTCAGACTCCGGACGCGCAGCGAAAGTCGCCAGGCGCGTACGCAAGCAGCCACCGAAGCCGCTCTCTGATTCCTGGTACGAGTGGTTTGCTGATCAACCTCGCCACTACGAATCTGCAGCAATCAGTAAGTCGAAGCTGTTCGAGTACATATATGCAGTCGCGTACATGATGTTGTTCTTACCGGCAGGCTTCAAGATGGACACAACTTCACCAGTACAAATTGGAGGTACGCTCCCTTGGCCACGAAGCTGAGCGCAACACCCTCGCGTTTACAGCTGCTCGAGGGCCCACGGCCGCTGTCACAGGACCGGTAGTCAAGTTGCTGCGTGATCTTGAGAAGGCCGGAGAGCTGAAGCACCTGCTCAGAGCTCTGAGGCAACGATGTAATGATGGTGAAATCGTCGAGCCAAGTTCCGCTGCCACGCTCCCCCAATTTGCCCGGCCTTAAGCACTACATAGCATTAAGCTCAAACACACATACTTTAGTCACGATAATTTGTTGACGGCTGGGATCGAACCAGCACCGGACCAATTCCGGCTCCTCTCCAATGAGGACGTCAACACGTTGCAGCGCAGCTGAGCAAGTCACATGCGGGACGGACTGGAAGCACAACGATCTCAAGCAGGAGCCGCAGCAGCAGCAGATAGCGAGCAAGATAGCAAGCCCTTCGCAACAGTCGGCCCTGCAGTAGAAACAACATACACAGCACGTCAGACGGCGCGAGAGTCAGTTGAGCGTGGCCATGAGCTTGGGCACGGCCAGAGTCACCTGGGAGCTCGGTGCGAGTCGTCCGCGAGTCGTCCGGGATCTCGACTTGGGCTTCGGCGTGGTCGAGTCGTCCGCGAGTCGTCTGGGAGCTTGGCTTGGGCAGAGCGGGTGGAAAGAACGAGTGGGCCACGCGGTGCACACAATGTGTCATGTGGTACACATAATATTCTGTCGGGCTACCTGTTTCTGTTTGGAACGGGTTGGCATGGTTGGCATTTTTACGGTATGGTTAGGGACGCCATTCATTCGACGGGACTGTAAATTACAGTCTGTAGAATATATTTGAATAAATTATGAAAGGGATGTGAACTTCAGGTGTAAGGGGGAAAGGTAGCAATCGATACGTTCCGGGCAAAGCAAATGCTGTTGTGAGTTCTACTCAAAACTGATTGGTTGAATCGCCCAAGCCGCCAATCGCCCGAGCCATACAAAACTATAAATAAGAGCAAGTCGCACTTAGACGAGAGGTTACTGTGGTATCCAATTGGTGTGGGGCGATCCGCAAAATGACTTGTATTTGTATTTGATCGGTTTTGACTTGAGCATAGAAAAACCCTAGATCGCCAAATTTGGCCGGAATTCACAATAGAAATGAAAAAGCAAATAAGCAGTACACTATATCATACAGTGTACGGAGCCAGCCATTTGAATCTGAGGAGAGCAAAGTTCAGTCACTTTGTTTTTGAAGCGTGCAGGTTTGCTGGTGGTTCTGTGTCACTCTGAAACTTCGACGACCAGCTCAAAATCTGGGGCACGCGCCCCCAATTATTGTAAAAAGGTCCACCTATATACAGTCTGTATGCGTGGCATGTCGTTACAAATAGCCCAACAAAGTCTGCTAGCGCTGCCTTCGACGATCTCTCTATCAATCAGCACTTAGAGCACCTCTAACGGTGGTGCTATGTCAAATTTGCATTTAGAACAGGAATGCCGGAGCCAACGGTGGTGCCAAATGCCAACCAAATATACTATCGTTGCCACTAGTCCTCTTCGTGTTGAACTGTGTTGTGAGTTCTATCACAACGGATTGGGCGATTGGTTAATCGCCCAAGCCAAATTAATCGCCCAAGCCAAAATCGTCCAAGTAACTTGATTTTGTATGTAAGACCATATGTAGGGTGACTCACTCCCATTGAGCGAATAAGTGCATTCCATTAAAACTCATAAATTGGGGTTTCAGGGTCCTGAAATAGGAGATTTCAGCTTTGGGTGCCCAGACGCATGGGACGGCCGAAACCCTCGCCTGCAAGGAGGCGGTTGAGGCCACACCACTTGCAGTTTAGCTCCAAAACTCCAAGGTTCAAGCAGCCCAAGTGACCACGCCCAGCCACCCCGTCCGACACACCGACATCCCGTCCTGTGCCCAACTCTCCGACAGGTCTAGGCTTTCCAGTGCCCGCCGACTCCAGCCCACCCATGACGCAACTGGTAGTCGCTCGATCCGCGGCGTTGACGGTGACATACGCTGCGGCGAGGCCGAGCCGGCGACCCCATAAACACCAACGTCTGCGCAGGCAACCGCGGCCCCGCAGCTCACTCCGGCGCGAGCCAGCACACGCATTGCGGATCGCAAGCGCACAGCTGCTGAGCTTGCGGAGGTCCGGTGCCAGAAGCGCCGCCTCAACACCAACGAGAACGTGGCGACAGCCACTGCTGCCCGTTCGGCCGCATTGCCGCTCGGTCGCCGGTCGTCCATCGTGGCATATGCCACAGCGGCAATACAACAGCCCGACATCAGGAACCGCTCGACGGGCGGCGCCCCAGCAGGGCAGTCTTGTCAACCGCGCCTCCGGCTATGGCAGCCACCACCACCGCAACGTCGACTGCAGAGCCGTAGGCAGCGTTTCCGAGTGGGCTGCTGCGGCACCGAGTCAAGCGTCGGCACCCACGTCCCGGCAGCCCTCAGCGGCGCCCAAACCCAAGAAGACCAAGAAGGTGGCCAAGTCGGTGCAGTCACCCAAGACTGCAACGGCAGGCTACACCTTTTGTTGTTGTACCATTCCACACTTTGAGCTTTGCCTTCGACTCTTGATACCAGTGAACAGTTTGCGATCAATGCACACGTTTGTGGAACTTCCGCTATCCATCATCCTCATGCATATGTCTTTGTGGCCTTATCGTTCATTACCATTCCCAGTGCCGGCAATTTGTCACCTTCGGTATTGCTTTCTTCAGTGCTACTGCTGTCGGCGATTTTCATCATTGACTTGTCAAGTTTAGATCCGTTCTTCACACTCTTACTAACATGCAACGCACAACTTGCCCCTGTAGTACGAGGAGGGAAGCCCCAGGCACAATCACCCCTTTGGACCAACTGCCGCTTGCAACGGGCTTACTCCGCTACACGTTGGCTGCCTTAGCGGCAATCCAACATGGTAGAGATTTCTGCTTCACGTTGCGTAGTAGGTCGATGCACTGTCGACCCGTGCTAGCCTCCGCACCATCTACTATGTGACGAACCGGCACTGTCCATCTAAGAACATCTTGCGGTTGGTTTGGTGAAGTCAGATGGCTACAGTGTTCAAAAAGGAGGGTATCCTGCAGCAGGATGGCCAAACCACCAAATACTCCATATTCTTAGTGCATCTAACTGGGGAAGATAAAATTCTCTGGCATCCGGTGAAAACGCCCATCCGTTCGCCAATGGTAATCGATACCGGTCGAGTTTGATTGAGCGGTCGGCTGCTGGATATGATGGTGTATGTGCCATAGGCCAGTCTCCTCCAATAGCGCACGGATCGTCGAGCTGAGGTTTTCTCTCATTACACTTTGCTGACCGACGCATTTCACATCTAATAGTTTAGCGACCCCATCGAGAAGAACATCCGGAAGATGGCTCAATGCGTTGCGAGTCTCAACGTGCTGCTAAAAGAGCTCAATGTGCGGGGGTATGCCGGTCGGGTGCATTCACGTATTTCGACCGGTACTCAGCATGCTGGTGAGTCTTGCCATGACGTCGGGGTTGCGAAAGATGTACGACGAAAACATGGCGTGCTTCGGCAGCACGTTCTGATGAAGGAAGCAGAGCGTGCGTTACAACTGACGCAAGGCACAACTGAAGTACAGGAGCAACGTGAGCATCCGTTTTCAGCACCAGAAACATTTTCTTGGTGCACTCTCGAATTAATTCATCTTGTGGGTCCTCGAAGTGCTCTGGCAACGCCGCAAATTAAGATCTATTTTGTGGCAGTCCAGCAACAACCCGACCGAGGTATTAATCGCCAGCAGCCTCATACTGAAAGTTTCTATCCTGGACCCCGCCCAGCGACCACCCACACCGCAAATACAGCGACAAATTAATGGCCCTCCGGTGCTGCCACTGCTAGCATACGAAGCGACTCTTTTCTGATGGAATGAGTCCCGTGAACCTTTTCACCAGAGAATTTCTCGAGCATTCTTCCGATTATCTTACAGAATCTTGACTTCTGGTTTGAACCCAGGAACACTTTTTCCGGGAAGAGAGTTGAGTTTGAGCCGAGGTAAAGCCCAAGCGCTAGGAACCAGTAGCAAACTAGCTGAAAGGATTCGCGTAAACATGTCAAGGGTCCTTCTTTATTCAGGCTAAGTCTTGTGGAGGACACAGCCAGCTCTGTCGTCTGCACAATGGAGGTGAGAAATGTGCAAGGTTTCAACTGACTTGGAGCGGCGCATTTAATTCCACTGCGTCAGTAGAAATAAATGCGCGAAACCGTTGTTACTTAACCCAAGCGTGCGTATAGCCAACTCTACGTACAACGAGAATGTTAGAGGTTCTTTACCAACTCTGCGCGAGCGACCCGCTTGATCTTCATCTGTCTCCACTCGTTTGATCCCCCAAAAGCTTCATGTCATCCAAGTACTCCGTCAGCACGTCCATACGCATTTGACGATACACTTCTTTTTGAGCCACTGAGTGTCGACACTTTAACATTACCTGCATTCATTTGATGCAGCAAAAACGCTTCAAATTGTTCAGGGAGAAACACTTGGTATGACGACTGCCGACGCAAGGTAGACGCCCCCTACCCTGGTACCAATGCGATCCCCAGGTGAGCTGCTTGCCTCCCGTTCCACACGAGAATACTGCGTTACCGTTGTCGCCATTACGTCGAAAAAATACTGGTCGCCACACGCCATGCCGTTGTCTCGCCTCAGCCCCGACGTCAAGTTAAATTTCCAGTGTGCTTTTGCCGCGGCATCGACCTCACCCTTATAAGGGCCATACTCGGGTGCTGCGGCGAGAGCGCACTCACGCGCTGATTTCACTGCCACCAAGGTCACGTTGCCACGGAGGGATCTAGTGCACGTTCGGCGACTGCGCGCTCGCAATTTTGAGCGGCGGGAGACGAAACGCGCCGGCTCCGCACTGCATTTTCCGCTCCTCGTCGCTCGATGCGCGCATGGGGGACACCATGCCGTGCATTGGCGCCATATGCAGCGGTAGGCCTGTGCCGCGCGTCTTCGGCGAAGCTTGCATCGAGATGCACCAACAGCGACGACATTATCTGGGGCACGATCACGCTGAGCTTCGACTCGTTCGTGCCATTCAAGGTGTACCTGCTCAACGTCACCAACCGCCTTTGTGTGCCGCATTCCATTGTCAGTCGACAATAGTACGTAAGTAGTCTTCTTTCGCTACGTACTCTTGTAGAACGATGCGGCCCGCACTCAGCACGTGGCGCCCACCGTTGCGCGAAGCAGGTCGGTGCAATCTTGGTTATCAAATGAAAAAAAAGTCTGCAGATTTACACACAAGTAAAGTTGGTCAAAGTATTGAGCCGATACCTATTTATTCGCAGCTCGTAAGAACTGTCGTTAGTGGGGCCATACATCTTGTCATCAAACAACATTCGCAAGACATCACTTTCAAACAACCTTCAAACGACGTGCATAGCACCAACCAAATGCATGTAAGTAGCAATGCCCGCCGCAATGCAAGCTGCAATGCAAGCAGCAATGCACGCCGCAATGCGAGCACCAACGTAAGGAGCAATACGAGCAGCACCAAGCAGCAACGAATAATAATGCACTGCTGCTATACCAATGCAGTGAGGTGAAGCCATTGAATTGGCGGGGCGAGAGCCAATCAGGGATTGGTAGTTTCGAAGCTAGTCAGAAATAGTATTTATATGATGTGTTTTATCCCCTTGTACTAGTCATATAGTACTATGCTATATTGCGTCGACAGCGATCTTCGTCAGAGATCGACGGATGTACAGTTGCATAACTTTGTATGGCTAAGTACGTTTTTGCGGCTAGTACTAGTTTTCAGCAACGCGCATTTGCGATCTATGCATTACAGATTTCGTTGGCTACGCGCACCTGAAGGCTCGATAGGCGTCCCAAGAGGTTAAGGCGAATGCTGTTGATCCTCGTTCCTGTTTGACAGGAGATAAAGAGTTTTGTCGAAGTTTGTGATGAGTTGTACCGTTTACGGACCATATGTTGTCAAAACAGGGCTGCGTTGCAATAGGGTGCATGCTATCGGCGTGTACAAGAGCGAGTCAAACAAGCGGCTATATGCCTTTCAAAAAGGAGTCTTCGCATTGATGGCCTAACGCGCTGCTTACAGCTTCTATAGTATGGATCGTGTCACAGAATAGGAACACCAAGGCGATAATAGCGATGAGACTCCATTAAAAGAAACGCAACCACCAACCTTTGTGATTATCAGACACCATGTCATCTATGCGGGAGCGTAAATCGACATTGAAAGCCGAAAAACAGCAAGTTTGCCGATTTCGTTGCTTGCGGAAGAAGCGCTGGAGAGGGAAGCGAAGCATGTCAATCTTACTTGTAAACTACTTCGAAGTAGTAGAACAAATAGTACTAGTTGTATACTAGTATTTGTCACATCACTCAGTTGTAACACAGTATAGTAACTATCACAATCATTGTCCTATAAGTGTTAATACTATTATGTAGTGAAATGGCCCAAATTCATGTTACTGCCAAGTCCCGCATGACAAAAAAATATCACCCGAAGTGCGAATCAAGCGGGCCAACAGCTCGCGAACCAATGTGTGCGAAGCAGGCCAGTCTTGTAATCTTGATACAGTACACATATCCTCCCCTTCAAAAACATATTGTGAATTCCGGCCAAACTTGCCGAACTGGGGCGATTGTGTGCTCAAGTCAAAACCGATCAATACAAATCCAAGTCATCTAGCGAATCGCCCCCAACTAATAGGGTAGCACAGTAACGGCTCGACTAAGTGCGACTCATTGATAATTATATATTGTATGGCTTGGTCGATTGGCGGGTCGAGTTTTGAGCTACCTCCACCATATAGTAAAACTTGTACAATTGATAAAAGTCTGCAGATTTTTAAACGTGTAAACTTGGTTAAAGTATTGAGCCGATACCTACTTGTTTGGTATACCACATATTGGAAGACCCGAACTAGGTTCCGGTGGTCAGGCTGGGAGGTAGATTTTAAAGGTGAAGTGTCATGTTATAAGTATGTTGTTATTTTCCATGGTACTTAAAGTATTTCTTTAAAAATATGGAGCGTTATCGACTTCCAACATCCCTCTGGTGGATGCCCATTTTCAATTTAAGACAAAACTTGATACTTTTGGGGATTCGATTGCCAGATAGAATGCCGTTCCCAGCGGTTTAATGCTATGGTGTCATGGCTCTAACAGCCAGATGTCATGATATTGGGGCTCTTAATGGATATGCCATAAAGTACATATGCTACTCTGATCATTTATCGATGTTCATCATTTCTCTTTGTTCATTATTAACCCCTCCAACCCGGTGTGCTGCATATATGCAGTTTAAAGCCACTTTTGACTTGGAATTTGTAACGATGTACTTTAGCTTGCCGGGTGGGTATACAAACTTTAAGTCCGTGTACGCTTTTATTCTGTTCTACCCATGGTACAGAAGCAATGCATCGGGAGGGTTGGGCTAGTGGCGTTCTCAGCACATTTTAGCATTTCAAAAATGACGTTTGGCAGGGGTGCCAATAGATCTCAATTTGCAAATCATCCTGTTTCAGAGTTTCCCCGTGCCGAAAACGATCTGTGCCACTCATTCTCGATTTTGCGCGCGGAGGACTCGAACGCAACCTAGGTGATGTCGCGCCGACACCGATACCAAGTGCCTGATTTATATGTCACTGGACGAGACCTGCATTTCCCGTCTATGTGGAAGGAGATCAAGGGCGATGGCTGGACCAGAAGACCTCCTCCACGAAACAGCTTGGACGATCGCTACAAATACATGCCCCCTACGGATGCTCTATGGGCAAGGAAGGCGTGGACTACTTTCTTGGCGAGAGGGCGGTTTGTGAATACTATGCAGAACGTATGTGATGTCAATTTGTATTGCTTTATATGTCTTACTAACACGTTCATGATGTAGGCCTTCGCAACGCTGCGCGCGAGAGCTCAACGCCGATTAGCCACGCGGCGGACGAGCAGCTCGTCCCGGCTTCCAGGATTGCACAGCAGACGTACCGCCCTCTAGTCGAGGCTGCGGCAGATGCGGGAAGCCGTCGTGCCCCGACACCTGCACCTCAAAATCACCTCGATCGACTAGTCCCCCATCGACCCTCTGGTCCCCGACGCTCGTTGACTCTTCTTACGGCTACATCTCCCCACACACCGCCCCAGCGACAACAACAACTGATCGCGACTTCTCCACACGTTGGGAGCGACGGACATGCGTCGGTCAACGATGACAATGCGTCTGTGGAGTCTGCTATCCCTGATGATGAATCTGTCGAGTCCGTGGGATGGTGATAACGATTCTGCATACGAAGGTCCCGACTCAAGTCAGATTGCAGGTCTTGAGGGGTCGGCACGGGTTAGTCAAGCTCACGGTGGGTATTATGCTACATGGTGTGTTGAATATTCTGCTGCATGCTGTGCTGAATCTTCAGCTGCATCATGTGCTGAATGTTGAGCTACATGTTTTGTGCTGAATTTTGAGCTGTATGCTGTATGTACTGAAACGATTTGTCGTACTGGCTGTAGATAACGACGATAACGAACCTGGTGAAACACGGGGCGCAGAACTTATAGCTGATACCGATGATGGTCTGAACGCTGTTGGTGACGGCGATGTTGCTGATGACTACGATGGTTTTGAATCTGGTGACGACGCTGATAAAAATATGTGGAAACTGGCGTGCTCTCGAACATGAGCGTCGTGACGCCGTTGGCAAGGGGCCCGTAGATGATGTAGCTGTGGCCGGTAATCCAGCCTATGATGAGGAAGATATTCCTGCTGAATTCTACGACCCTGCCGACGAAGACGAAGATGAGCAGTTGTAAAGTGAAATCGCTGCAGAAGTTCTCTTTGCGGAGAACTTCCTAGAAAGTTTTGGAGGTGAAGATGAAGTCCTGGCTGGCAATTTGAAGAATTATGTCTTGAGAAGTATGACAAGTGATGGTTGGGAATCTGTGGAGATACCAAACACTGAAGAGTACATGAGAAGACCTTACGAGCCTGTGAACAATAGTCGTAGGTTCCCCGGTCTACGACAAGGTTATTCGGGCCCGACAGCCGATGCTCTGCGAAATGCCGACTCTCCCGTCGCACTGTTTTTCTTTTTCCTACCGGTAATGCTATGGCAACACATTGCCGTATGCACCAACCAATACCATCGTGACATGCTGCCCATGCGTGTCGAAGAGAGATACAAGCGATACCGCCAAACACGGCTTCACAAACCCGACTTACCGAGTAAGACCAGACGAGACATCTGACACGAGTTAGAGGGCAAGAAGACAATAAGGCCCCACGAGCTGTGTGGATTTGTCGGTCTGTTGGTTGCACGAACGATAGCGCCCAACCGTGAAAAGCTGGCTAATCACTGGAAGCTCACTGACGAAGGCGCTATTTCACGTGGTTCGTTTGGCTCAGTCTTACGTCGCGATCGCTTTATGGAGATATCTAGGAACCTCCACTTCAATCCAAACAACGACCCAAGGGCTCAGACTGACAGAGCGTGGAAAATTCGGAAAGTCGTGGAGGTTTTGCAGAAAACCTTTGCTCGTTGGTACGTAGCGCCTCCGCACCTGGCATTTGGCGAAACCATTCTTCCCAGTCGCTCATCATTCAACAAGATGCGAGTCTACATGAAGGACAAACCCCACCGCTGGGGCACGAAGTTGTTCATGTTGTGCAGTGCAGTCACAGCATACTGTATTCGGTACATTTTTTTGCTAAACAAATTGCTTATGCTGCATTATGCCTCATACTAATGTTGACCGAATATTTTTATGCTGAATAACGTGCAGCTTTAAAGTCTATTGCGAAAAAAACAGCATACAAGTGATGCTCACAAGACTGGCATGAAGTCCGGTCCAGCTGCTGTTGTACGCAATCTCTTGGCAGTGTTCGGGCCAGAGGCACGGAAGAGAGGCATGCGCCTTGTGGTAGTCCACCGCTTTTTCACGTCGGTTGCGCTTGCTATTCAACTCCTGCTCATGGGCTTCTACTGTGTTGGCACAATCATGACCAATCGACTAGGCTACTGCAAGGGCGTTGTGGAGAATAAGAAGAAGCGGCCAGCTTACATCGCCCGTGGCTCTTACAAAGTTGCAATGTCTAAATTGGTGCCTAATATGAGCGCGATCAGCTGGTGGGATTCGCGGCCGGTACACTTCTTGTGCACAGGAGGAAGTCTGGAAACAGATCGAGTCACTCGCCAACAAGGGCCTAATCAAGTCGAGATACCATGCCCCCGCGTAGTGAAAGACTACCACGCTTTCATGGAAGGCGTGGATGTCCACGACCAATTGCGACTGCAGAGGTACTCAATCCAGCGAGCACTGCGGTTCCGGAAGTACTACAAGTCTCTCGTGCTTGGCTTGATTGACATGGCCATCGTCAACGGCTACATCGTCCACAAAGCTTACTACAAAAACAAAACTTCTAAGCCACGTCAAGTACATAAAGAAGCTACACATGCAGTTGTGTGCGTTGCAAGCTGCCGGCATGTATGAATCCAACATCTTTGGGTCTCGCGAGCCAACCGCACAGTCAATTGCGCGCGCTTCTGCCGTCCGTGCTCCCCAAACACACATCATGAGGCAGTTAAAGCATTGACGCAATGAAGAGACCCAGCCAAAGCGACGCCGTGGCGCGTGCAAGGTGTGCTCAATACTGCACACTAGCAACCGAGCACCGACCTCAAAATATTTGTGCCTGGAGTGCAATGAAGCAGGACCAATCTTCTTGTGCAGAGCGGCGCGCTACCCGATTCGTGATGTGGCCATGACGTGCTGGGACATTTGGCACCGAGAGTGGGCGAATGGTGAGCTGTTGCCTGTTGACAATGGGCGTTCGATTCGAGTCCGGCCTGCTCCTGCACGTGATGGAGAAGCGCCATCGACGCCTGGTACTCCGGCGACACCGGTCCTACGCAGAAAGCGACGCAGAACGGCGACGCCTGAATATTATGCAGCTTTGAGGCAATGTAGGTGCAGTAGCTGCACGTGTTAAGCTGAATGGTGCAGGAAAAGCATGTAAGTCGATGTGTCTGCTTGCTTGCTAATCTTAAAATGCAGCTCTGATCTTCCCGCAATAACTGCCTCTCTGATTTTGCTTTTTATTGTGCAAGAGGATAAGTGAGAGGACAAGTCGGTCCTTCACGATGAGGGAAAACCATGACCAACCACAGCAATGGTTGGTCTGGACTAAAACCTCGCTAGCTACGACTCCACGCCCAACTACAAGTACACAATCACCATCTTGAAATGGTGCTCGCTCTGTTGTGCTCGCTGAAATCCAACACTCCCCCAAAGCGAGGACTCCCATCGTGGCTAGCTTGACCACCCTGTAATAGCATCACACACTTCAACATTGACTTATTCTTATGAGTAAAAGAAGAATCCGATTGCCTCATATCTCCGTTGGCGTCGCCTCCCTTCATCCACAGACTAGCAGGATTACCATTCGCAGACCAGCGAGATCACCATCCGCAGACCAGCGGGAACACCATTCGCACATAGGCGAGATTACCATTCGCGTGCCAGCGAGAACGTCATTCGAGATCACCCTTCGCACACCAGCGAGTTTTCTTTCGCACCAGCGAGATCAGCACCCGCATGCATACGGGTACCCAGTTCGCCATCCAACCAGGACATAATTCGTATCATCGTCTTCCTAAATTCAGTAACAACCTTGGTCAAGACATGAGCAGTAGCGGAACCACCGGTCGCGGGATGATCATTTTCCTACAGCAGCTTGATGGCTGTGAGCTGCATCTGCTGTCTGCTTCTCCGTTCTTGAGCCAATATTGACTACACCAATACGATCGCGAAGCACTCCAAACTGGTCCTTGGCTAACCCTTTCGTGAATGTGTCAGCGATGTTGTTTTTCGAATTCACGTACTCAAGTACGATATCCTTGCCGCGAACGTGCTCTCGAATAAAATGATAGCGCACGTCGATATGTTTGGTTCTTGAGTGCTGAGTCGGATTCTCTGCTATCGCAATACAGGCTTGATTGTCTTCGAAGATGCACGTCTCCTTCTGCTCGAAACCAAGCTCCAGCAGTAGCTGACGAAGGAAGAGTACTTCTCGAGTGCAGTGTGCAAGAGCGATATACTCAGCTTCCGCTGTTGATTGAGCGACATTGCGTCGCTTCCGGCTACTCCAGGTGACTGCGCAGTTCCCGATGAAGTTGACGTATCCCGAAACGGATTTCCTTTCGTCCAGGTCTGCATCATAATCAGAATCCGAGTAGGCGGAAAGCTCCACTTGTGAGCCGCTGAATTCTAGTCCGTGTGTAGCCGTTCCTTTCACGTACTTGATAATCTGCTTTACCGCCTCCCAAAGCGGCTTCGCGGAAGCATTGAGGAAACGACTTACGTCCTGGATTGAGTAGGCCAAGTCGGGTCGTGATCCGATCATCAAATACATTAGACTTCCCACAGCTTGCCGAAATGGTTTCGCTGCCATCTCCGCCATGACGTCTCCCGTTGTTTGTATCGTTTCTGATTTTCTGAGTTTCTTCCCAGCAGCTGACGGGACGTTGGCAGCAAATGCGTGCTGTAGGTTGAATCGCTCAAAAATAAAAATCTTGTCTGCGCTCAGCTGCTGGTTGATCCACAGCTTCCGTCGTGATCTATCCCTAGTCACCTTAATTCCCAGGATGTAGCTGACAGCTCCCATGTCTTTTGCCCGAAATGCAATTGCGATTCCAGCTTTCATCTCAGTGATCTCTGAGGGCGTCTTGGCAATTAGCATCAGATCATCAACGTAAATTGCAACAAGTTGTCTGCTGCCTTTCACGACTCGAATGAAGATACATGCCTCACACTGCAAAGCAAACAGCACAACCTGCAGAGAAGCCGCACGCCATCCTGCAGTGGTGAGGTACTGCACAAGTGCCTTGTGCCAAGCTCGTGGGGTCTGTTTAAGGCTGTATAGACTCTTTAGCAGGCGACACACGAGTCCTGTTTTTTCGGTTCTTCCATTCCCTGTGGCAATCTCATGTAAACTTCCTCCTCCAACAAGCCGTTCAAAAAGCCGTCTCGATGTCTATCTGCTCGCATTCCAGGTCCTCGATGCACACGATGGCCAGCAGCACTCTGAGCGACTCTAAACGAACAACAGGGGCGAAAACATCATCGAAATCGACGAATTTTATTTGCTGGCATCCGATAACAACCAGGCGAGCTTTATACCGTTCGATGGTGCCGTCACTGTAAAATTTGCGCTTGAACACCCACTTGCAGGCGAGAGCCCGTTTGCCGAGTGGAAGCTTCACCAACGTCCAGGTCTTGTTCGCGCGAAGAGATGATATTTCAGCATCGGCAGCTGCTTTCCATTTCGACGCGTCCGGGCGGTCCATCGCATTATTATAGCTGACTGGGTCAATGTTCATGCCTTGAGAGGCTGCCACACTTAAAGTTTCCTTGTGGTTCAGGTTCTCTAGTGCCACAAGAACCTCAGCCTGCATCTGCTTGCGTGTAGCATGGAGAATTGGATGTACAGGTTGACTGGTAAGCGCTTGTGGTCCGACTAACGTTTTCAGCCACGGAGCTGAGGTTGGAGCGTACGACGTCAGTTTTGGTCACGTAATGGCAATGTTGACGGAGTCCATGTCGAAACCAGACACGAAATCCTCCAGAAGCACGATGTCGCTGGCTGAGGGTTTCTCCTCGACAGGACGCTGGCTGTAGAACAGCAAGTCCACCTCAGATGTTGCCGTCCGCGAGTAGTAGTCAAAATCGAGTGACGTGCAAGATGAAAGCTTGCGTAACTCTTGGCGCTTCAGTTCACGGGCTGCAGCGGACGCACTCTCGTCAAACGTGACGTGCACTGAAGAAATTATGGCGCCTCGATCACAGTCGAGCACTTTCCATCCCTTCTGGTTCGCTGCGTAGCCGACAAGAATGCCTCGAATCGCCTTGGCATCAAGTTTTCGACGTTTTGCGCCAGACCTTCCGCGCGAGTTCGTCTTGGAGGTGACGTACATGAACCAAAGACGCAAAGATTGCTGACGTCGGGTGGATGGCCACACCACCGCTCGAAAGGAGTCACACCTATGCCAGATGAAAGAGTACGGTTGTAGGTGTACACCATCGCGTGAATAGCCTCTCCCCATAGCTGTTTAGGTGATCCGCTCGAGAGAAGTATCGTGCGAACTTTGTTGAAGAGAATACGAAAACGAACTTCGGCCATGCCGTTTTGTTATGGAGTGTAGGCGATCGTCGTTTCCCGCTGAACGCCTTCGTCTCGACAGAACGAAATGAAGTCGCCGTTGAGGTACTCACCACCATTATCACTGATGAAGCGACGAATAGATCGGTTGTGCTTCGTCTCAACCGCCGCCTTGTAATCCAGGAAGCACTGAAACATCTCGGACCGTTTGCGCAGCAACCGAACGGTACAGTAGCGTGAGTACCCGTCCACAAACAGCAATACGTAGCGTTCCAACTTTATTGATGTGTATTCGACAGAGCCTGCGATATCACTGTGCACCACATTGTTGCAGTCGTCCCGGTCTGCTCGTGGGCGACCTTAAACGTCACTCGACGCTTGGTCCCCAGCTCACAAGCGTCACATGGCGTGCTATCTTGCTCTGGTATGAACCGCATCCCAGTCGCGAGCTTGGACGTCGTCATCTTTCGAAGAATCTGCCTGCTGGAGTGCTCGAACCGATGATGCAGCAAGTTAAGTGTTAGGTCCGGTCGCACAGCGAAAGCTGCAGGAGTCGGTTGACCGGCATGCAGCACGTAGAGCTTGTTAGTCGCTTGACACGTCACCTGGAGCGAGGCAAGTGTCATCGTCACAGCTCCTGGTTCCGTGTGGAAGTCAAATGCGGCTCCGCCTTGGGCTGCCTAGTACACAGAGAGCAGATTCATCTCCAAATTTGGCTCGTATAGCACCTTCAGACGGATGCGAGCCGATTCACCATTATTCATGGGTACAGTCAGCAGAACGGTACCCATACCTTCGACCGGCGTAAGTTTCGCCGTGGCCACGCGAACTTGGCTGTTTGTGACAGCTTCGAATTTCTCGAAAAGCTGTCTGTTCGACGTCATATGCTGAGTGCATCCTGAGTCGATCACCCACGGCATCGAACCAACTGTCGTGTCCGCCTTCATCGCGTGCGCTGCAGTCACTGCAAGTCCCCAGACCTCTCCGTCAAGCACGGAGGGAATCTTTTCGGTGCTTTCGGCGTTGTTTGGCGCCACGGCTACTACAGCATGGCTGCTTGGCACGTTTTGCTCGTCCGAAACACCTCGTTCTTGCAAACGACGAAGACACAAGCGACAAACCTGCTTTTGGTGGCCTTCTTTTCCACAATAGAAACATGACCCTCTGCTTGTTCGCTGAAGATATGGCGTCGACCGGCGAGTGGAGACACGTCTAGACCCTTGGCAGTTGCGGCGTGATTGCCAGACCCCGCATCATTCATGCGAGCATAAATTGACATCATAAGACGAAAATGACAAGCGTTTGAAGAAGCGCTGACGAGATGGGAGGCTAAGCGATCGCGATAAGGCGGCGCTTAGGTCTTACTAGTAGTAGTAAGCTAGTAAACTAGTAGTACAATAGTACTAGTAGTATACTAGTATTTGTCTCGTCACTCAGTCGTAGCCTACAATAGTAACTATCATAGGAACATTCATTGTTCCAGAAGTAGGACTTCTTTGGCTCGGAGCAACCTTTTGGGGATTAGGGGTGAGCGACGACCAGGTCGCCTGGCCATCTCGCATAGCGGCGTCTAGAATATAACAAGGGCTAGGGCAACCTCAAAGTATCGGCGGTACAATCGACCTGATCGAAGTGCGATTGTTGCCCCGTGACATCCGGAGATTTGCTCCGCAGCGAAACAACCCTACTTCATTATCAAATTCGCCGTCCAGAGATTGTTTCACCGATGCAACCGCTCCCAGTTACCCAAGCAACAGTATCTATCGCATGCATTCAGATGTCGACAAACAACAGACCGTTGGTTTGCGAAACCTGTCTCTTCCCCTTCATCCGACGTAACAATCTGCTGCGTCACCAGCGAAATTGCCGACCGGGAATTTCTAGGGTTCCTTGCCCAAGGTGCACACGACCTGTCGGAGGTGGCAGGCAAGGAATGATGCGTCACTAGCAAACGCGGAGGTGTTCCAATTTCGCTCAAGAGGGCTACCTAGACAACGTTGCTCGCCGACGGGTTAAGGCAGACGTGCTAGCTCACCGCCGTGCTCGTAGGCAGCTCCAATTGCTATATGATCCGCAGCCAGAGATTGAGACTTCAACCGAAGAAGCGACTGCACTGGTGGTCACCTCTCCGCCAGATACTGCGCCAGAAACCCTTCGAACAGAGGCTGGTGTGTACGAAACCCCGTTGAGCTCATTGATCTCACTCCAGTGGATGATGTCCAAGATCAGACTGGAGAAACACCAGACATCCAAGAATGCATGCTCTGTAATGAGAGCTTTCCCCGGTCAGAACTGGTTGATTGCCCGGCACGAAACGAGCACTGTGACGTGCTTTTTGACAACGCGTGCTTACAGCGATGTGTGTACGAGAACTCGAAATGCCCCATGTACTAAGTCATTATTTCCAGGCCTTCGTGCGCAGTATACCATCGATCGACTCCGGGATGCCGAGGGATTCGCGCGGAAGGCACAGGTTGTGAGCATGTGTACCATTATGAGTGTCTCGATGCGAAAATCCTCGAACCTAGCCGTATCCACATTACGCGGATCCGTGGCCGTGTACTCTGCCATCAATGCGCAGTAAGGGACCATGCGCTCATTGTGGCGAGTACTCGCACTTCGGACCTCGTCAGTCGCGTGCGCTGTGTGGACATTGATCTTAACGTTTTTCCAAATTTCAGAGAGCTACCCCGATAAAGCATGTGCTATAGATAAAACAAAAATGTTTATTTGATACAATATATATTTTTATGCCATTGAAGCCATGTTAATACGTCAGTGGAGGCAGACACATAGTATTGTATGGTACTCTAAGCTGAAGTGTAATCGTCAGTGGAGGTAGACACATAGTTTTGTATGGTACTCTAAGCTGAAGTGTAATCGTCAGTGGAGGTAGACACAGTGTTTTGTATGGTACAACCTCAACTGAGTGTACCATAAACACCGTGTCTGCCTCTATATGCATAGTCAGATCAGCATACCGTCGAGATGTCTCACACGGTTGGGTGAACGAATTGTAACAGTTTGACTTCGAAACTAATTGTCATATTCATCACTCTTCAAACGAGCTCGTACCCCCAGGCCCCCAGATCACCGTTGAAGCCGCATGCAGTGCCACTTCGGATTCTGGGTCTGGGTGAAAGACCATGGCGCCGACTTGCACTCGCCAAACGCTGCGTATTTTGCTACTCGTAACGCGTCCAACCCGGAAAAGACAGCCAAGTGGCTATTGAGCCGCGCAGGCACGAAGCTACGCCAGTTGTGGAAGCAGCTACCGCAGAGCACGAGAGACGATAACTTGGAGAAGAACAAAGACGAGGAATTTTTGCTCAATATCGCACCCGACGGCATTTTCGACGGACGTCAGGATAGATCACGGTACCCTCGGCAAGTCGAACAAGTTGACACGCCCCATGTTGTCTCTAGGCAACCTCCTATGGCTTCGCGCCCACTGCCAGCTTTGCCACCGGAGGTGCAACGGCGGATTGACGGATGGCATGTCCGGCGGGACGAATTGCTGAAGAGTACACTCGCGAGTGAAACGTATGCGCTAAGCCTAGCGCGGATGCGCGACGACTGCGGTATCGCTGTAGCACATTCGATCTCTAATATTGAGTGCATGGGCGCTCCGATCGCAAATGCGGTCTCTCCACACGCTCGAGACATAGTCAGCCTTCTCGTTAAAGACAATATTCGACAGTTGGACTCAACGGAGACACTGTTGGTCATGGATTCGGTTGAAGAAGCACAGGAGATATACGCCATGATGAAATCTCACCAGGTGGCTGCCGACGACAACCTGTGTCGTTTCACCGCTGAGGCTTGTAAGAACGACAACTTCAAGGCAGCTTACGATTCCCGCAAGGTGCTTGATGCTGACGCCATCCCCTACTATGCGTGGTCGGACACCACAGTACACGCTACGAGCAACGACGACAGCTCTGCCGTTTCGACCAACGCTTCAGCCACCGCATCAAGTGCCAACAAGACAAGTGAAAACTCACCTAGGGTGTCATCGCATAAGAAACGTGGTCGGCATCCCATCGGGTCATCAGAAGCCCGCTCTGCAGAGTCGGAAAACGATATGACGTTTGCATCGACAGCAGCCGAGCGCATGAAGCAGCGGCCGCGTGTGTCAGCTTCGAAGTCACTAGATAAGCTGCAGAATAACCCATGGTAGACTCTAGGATGAGTAGCAGCTCAAATAATGTAGGCGACACATAGGTAGTCGGCTTAAATGTTATACTCCTGCATTCAGTAAAAGTGTACTTTTCTGCGCTCCGCCAAGATATCCTAGTTCTGCTGGTACTAAAGTATCACACTTCGGCAAGGGGCCTTGGTGTCTCACTTCTGCAAGAAGCCCTGGTGTCTCACTTCTGCAGTCTGACAGAATCGGTAACGCGCAAATATTTCAGCGCAAAATATGGCCGTTGGCTAGCGATGCGAAAGACCACAAAACTAAACATGGGGCTCGACATAACATGTATTTTTTTATTATGCGCATGAGCGTGCCCTCGCTGAGCTCGAATCTCTGCACATATTTTGTTGACTGTCAGTTGACCTTCAACGATTGCCGTAAAGTGCCCTTCGAACTTGTCCATGTCATCGTTGAAGTTGGCGCGGAAAAAGTTAGCCATTAGCTTCATCTTCGACAGCCGAGATTTGTATCTTTTAGCTTCGTGAGGAAGCATGTCAACACCTGCTCTGTACTGGTGGCGTGAAGGATCACTTGCCCAAGATTGAGTGATATAGTATTTCCATGACTTTGCCTCAGGTAGTTCGGATATCAGTGTAGATCCACATTCAACGGCCTTGTCGGCCTCATTTTCTGGAACTTCGTGCTGAATACCAGATACTTCAGCCAGTATTTCTCGAAACATGGCTTTCATTTCACTCTTTATCATATCGATCTGCGACGTCACTGGTTCTTCACGGGCAGTACTGTCGCACTGCATTCTGAACTGAGTACTTAGACGATACTCAGGAGGTCGCGTAGCATCAATGAACATTTGCTTCGTGTGGTCAATGATGTCAGGGGCAAGCGAGTCACCCAGTTGGCTCTCCTCGCGATCCAGCACGTCATCCAAAAGATAGCAAAGAACGGTTTCATTTTGCTCTTTCTGCGCCCAGCCGACCCACCACTTCACCATTTTCAGCGACCAGCGACGCTTCTCCGGAGCAAACATAAAGCGGTACTGTGCTCCACCTCGCTGAAAACAATGAGAGGTAAACCATATACTGTCTCCAAGAAGGCTCTTGTCGATGTGGCTTGCTCGAGCTACAATATTCAGCACTTGTGTAAGATTGTTCTCCGTCATACTCAATACCAACTCGCCTGAATGACTCTTCGGTTGGTTGTGTAGTCGTTACCCATTGGCGCTTTACCGCATCTCTTGGAACCCGCGTGAGCGAGGGAAACGCGAACTCCTCTCGAAACCATGTGTGGTTCAATTTGTCCGTGGCAAATTCCAGCCAGCGTTGAACGTACGTAATCGCTTCAGCTGCTTGTTCATTTTTGGGGAGGTAGTGAAGGTTATACGTTCGGCTTCCTTGGGGATCGTGATCTGTCTTCCGGTCTCGAATAGTAAAGCAACCAAACCGTACGACAGCAGTTGGGTCCGTTGTTGATGCTCGATCCAACCCCAGCTGAATGTCGCCACGTTTCATCTGCAGCACCTCATTAATCCGACACATACCATAGAAGCACAGCGAACTTACAGCCATGAACCAGATGCGCATCGTCTCGTTAAAGATACAGTCACCATGAAGATACTCCATCAGCTTGGTCAGCTTTAAAAGTGACAGTGGCGACGCGCTAACAGGAACTCGTTGACTTTGTTCAGCCCGGTCATGATCTGGCTTATCATGGGGGATTTTGCCGGATTACCGCGCATTTCCCAGCTTCCATCTTCACGTTTCTCGGCTATTCATTCATCGGCAGGGTGCCCTCCCTTTGTCATCCCTGGCTTAGCGTAGTGCAATGACAGAGCAGCTCGTAGTTTTTCAGCAGGCCACTGGGTCTTGTTAGCACGGCTGATTACAATAATGTATGCCGCCAGAACACCTGGAAGCTCTCGAAAGCGTTTTTCAATCGGATTGGGGTATCCCTTCTCCTGGCAAAAGTCATCAAAGCGCCGGAGACTGCCGTTGTGATCGCTGCGGGTACTCGATTCTAGCCGTTGCTCTGCCAGCTGTGACGCCGCCATGGCGTTGGTATACAGCGGGTGATCTTCGGGGATCTTCATTCCTCTGACAAATGGTGAACACACGCCAGTTAGACTTAATTCTGAATGGGGTATATCAAAGTAGGACATGCGCAGTACCGCTTGTTGCAGTGCTAGTCTGGTGCTGACTTCTTGGTTAGCCCCCTTGTTCTTCGTTCTGTTTTGGAAATGGGCCGCCCCCGCCCCCTTCTCGTTATTTATTAACCTATCCCTACGTATAATATTGACCAATTACAGCCAGTTGCTCACGTGGGGCACTGCTGACAGAAGGATTTTACTGCAGTGAAAG
The DNA here is from genome assembly GCA_011947335.1 of Phytophthora constricta. Classification (NCBI taxonomy): domain Eukaryota; phylum Oomycota; class Peronosporomycetes; order Peronosporales; family Peronosporaceae; genus Phytophthora; species Phytophthora constricta. Next base: position 49,743 of record JAAVTI010000010.1, on the reverse strand, counting down.
GGCCCAAATTCGTGTTACTGCCAATCCCTGCTCGCGACTCATGCCGGATTTAATAAAACCCTGATAAACTCCGACCCACAATATGGATTTTACCATGCAACAAAAATAGCTTTAGCTCGTTATCTCACTTGCCACCTTGTTTAAAACTCGGTTATTAGAATACTTTAATATACGCTGGGTCTACATCGTAACGCTGATCCGCTCGCTCTCTGACTCAGCTCCATCAGACCCAACGCAAAATTTTCCATTAGGGCACTGGAGTTCCAACGCCTGCCGAAAGACTAGGATGGCGTCGTCATGGTCTCCGCGCATATGCAGCAGCTTCCCGAGCAGCGATAGCGCGCCAATTGAGGACGGATCGAGCTCCAGCGCGCGACGAACAGCCTCCTCGGCTGCCTCGCTATCGTCGCCGTTTCCATCCAAGGCTTTAGCTAAATGCAACCAAGCAGCTGCATTCTCACCATCTAGCTCGACACTGCGCTGCAACTCCGCAACAGCACCTGCAAAGTCTCCCTTGCTCAACAGTGCCTCGCCCAATTCGTGATGTGTAGCTGCTACATCGAGAGGTGGCTCGAAGTCCTCGAAAATGTCCACAGTTTTGTTCCTTTTCTTGCTCCCGTTCAAGAAAGCGAGGGTGGCCGCAATCTCAGCCTCTTCATCTTCCTCATCCTCATCCTCTGGAGGACTTGAGTACCCAACTTGTTTGTACTTGTTCGCAACGGCGTCCAACTCGCGTTTTTCGCGCTCTGCTTGTGCGATCTCCTCATCGCTGCGGCGCATCGCTTCTCCCAGCTCACGCTTGGCCGACATGAGTTGTTGCATACGCTGTTGTAGCTCCTGCTCGTCGCTCGAGTAATCTGAGTCAACCTCAGTTAACCGCTGCACGTGCAAGGCCCTGTCCAGCGCTGATGAATGCGGACGGGGGCGATGCTTCCTACTGCGTCGTCTGCTTGGCTCCGACATAAACTCTAGGGGCTCCCCCTGCTGCTGGCGCAATTGCCGCTGACGTTCCAATACTGTCGATTGTACCGGTGCAACCGACAGGAACATGGAGCCCATGGTAGGCTGCAGCGACTCGGCAGCTTCTGAAGCTGCTGTACTCCAATTGTTATATGGCGAGGGAATGGGAGCGAACCCCTTCTTGCTGGCAGTCAGGTTGTTGTCCTGGTCATATGCCCATTCGATCGGGTCGCGTTGCTGCGTTGGCTCGCTGTAAACAGACTTGCTTCGTCGGCGACGGCGCGCACTCATATACATCGGGTTGTTATCATACTCGCTTCTCGAGTCGCCGTTTTCAATATACGGGTACGCTCCACCCGTGCGCGTCACGCGCTCTAGCGCGCGCACGTTCAACTGGTTCTGCAGGTCCGCAAAGCAGCAAGCACACACCCGCTGCGGCTGGAAGAGTCCAAGGTGCTTCAGCGGCACGCGATGTCTCGAGTGTCGTCCACACACCGACGCTCCGCAGCTCCTGCAGTGATGGCGTTGTCGAAAGTAGCCAAACTTGGCAGCACACAGTCTGCATCGGTCCGCCAGCGCCCACCTCGGCGGTGGGGCCGGTGGCCTCAGCACATTGGCAATAGTCTCCTCCTGTGTGACGGACCGAGCTGTACTCCGTCTCTCCGCCATTCTTTCTCGTCCGACATCCTCGTCCCAAGTAGTCTGCTGCCACTGTGTGGGCAGCGTCAACGATGACGGCGCGCCCGTGCGAGCATGAGCTTCCAGCACTCTTAACAGCACGAGCACAGCGCTGGACGCCGCCGGTCTCTGCTTGGCGAGCGCCAGGGGCGTCTTCCCGTCTGGTGTGCGCACGCCCACCGCGCGCGGATACACCTGTAGCAGCGCCTGAAGAGCCTCCAGCGTCAGTCTCTTCCTGATGGCCAAGTGCAGCGGCAGAAGTCCGGCCAAGTTCCGTGTGGCTGCTGCCCGGGTGGGCTCTGGCCACGGTCAGCACGACCCGCGGAGGGGCCCGCGAGTCGCTGCAGACCCAGTGCAGCGCCGTCATGCCGAAGGTGTCGGCCGCTCTCGCCAGTCGCGGGCGTAGCGCCAGCGCCACGAGTAGCCGCGAGAAGTCGCCGCTCTCGGCGAGCGTCACGGCCGCCAGGGGCGCGGCCAGCAGCTCCTCGGGCGTCGGCTGCACGTCTGGGTGGTGGTCGGCGGGTACCTGCTGCTGGCGGTGGAGCCGCACGGGCTCCATGGTGGGTTGGTTGGTTAGTGGTTCGTACCGCAGTTCGGTGTGCCTGGAAGCGCGCAGATCTCGGAATGGCAAAACAAAACGACCTCTGGCGGAAATAAATCAGCTATTTGAAGTTGGTTCACCCCGCATATACTGATAATGACCTGCTCAATTTGATTAATTGGAGGTTGCCATTAACATATTAGTTATAGCAGGATACTGGAGACATTGAAATTCAGGAATCTTGGTTTGGATATGATTTGGGATAGATTGATTGTTTGTATCGGATCAGGTAGTGATATTAGAGAGGGTAGCAGGACAAGAGGGGTGATCCCACTCAAAATAGTGTTGGGAAGTGTGCATGCAGCTCGTTTCGCGGTGGCCGCTTCGTCGCGCCGTCTGCTTTGTGCTAACGCTGCGAAAACCACACAGAGCGAACCCACTTTGGCGCTGCAGCCATTTGTCCGCGGTTGCACTTCCTGATAATGGATAAAATTGGAGCTGCAAACGAGGACTCGTCAAACGCCGGCCAAGCGTCACGTGTCCCTCCGGCCATTGCACTGGACTGCAGGAGCGCATTTGTGGCGATTGCGCAGTGTTTTGACCGGTCTGAATGTGTCGACAAGTGTGCAGGACGGCCAACAGCATCGCATGGACAACAAGCGAACTCGGTTTGCCAACACGGCTTGGCCGCACCCAAGCAGCCCCGAGGTACGTATGGAGCGAAGCTTCCGGACGCGTTCTTAAGATTCGCTTTTCTGGGGTGGCGGACATCATCTGAAGTTTGCGATTAGCATTACCGTACCACTGAGTCGGGCAATTGGCGACAGTGCAGCCAGTGGAGAGGCTGACGCGATGCACTGCACTCGAGACGCAACGCACGTGGCCACCTCGCCAAGCTGTCAACACCACGTCAGCCACATTCCCGCTTGGCTCAAGCAACATGCACTTGTCGCCGGACAGCTCCAAACCAAATCGAATCGAACGACGATATAGAGGTTTCGTTAGCAGAGCCCCCAGCTCACGGATTCGGCCAAGACAACGCTCTCTCCAGCCAAAATCAGAAATGCCGTTGCGGGCTGGAGTTTCAGTCTCCGATACTGCACAGTCTGCACCGTCCTTCACCTGAAGAAGAGGTTGTTCCTCCACCACATTCACCTTTCGTCAAATTCACCTTTCGTTTGCCTACTGCGTTTGACGCATCAGCGACTCTCTTCTCATTGCACTTCTGCTCACGAACGACCACGACCGCCTTTGCCGGGCTTTGTTGAGATCGCACAGCGATATCGGACAGAGTTTACCGCATGCAATGATTGCGTCGCTCAACAATATCGGCACCGCATTCTGCAAAGAAAAGTTGCAAGTCAGCGCCCTCTTCCTACTGGTCAAGATCCAAAATCTCGCGTCCTCATTGGCGCAAATCCCTGCTTGACGTGGCAAGCGCAACGCGCTCGACATTCTCGAAATTTCTCCTGACGGCGAGCGCGTTCCGGTGATCAAGGCGCGGCGTGGCACACGTGGCAGGCGCCAAGTGCTGCAGAGCGGGCGCGACATCTGCTAGACGAGCGCTGGGACACGAGACGCCACTTTCAAATATCCCGCAAAGACGCACAGCGAGCAGGATCGAATCAAGAAACAGGACAATAATGACCAGGACGCGCGTCCACCTGCGGCTGCTGCTGGCGCTGCTGCTCGTGCTGGCCGTGCAGGGGATGGACCCAAACAAAGATTACTACCAGGTGCTGGGCGTGTCCAAGCAGTTCTCGGACCGCGAGCTCAAGAAGGCGTACCGGCAGCTGGCGCTCAAGCACCACCCGGACAAGGCGGACAACGCCGAGGACAAGGAGGCGGCCAAGGAGAAATTCGTTGAGGTCTCGGAGGCCTACGAGGTGCTGTCGGACCCGCAGCAACGCGCTGAGTATGATGACGCGCGACGCATGGGCGCAGGAGCCTCCGGAGGGGGCTTTGGAGGACAGCGAGGACAGCAGGGACAGCAGGGACGTCGCGCTCGCTCGACGGATGAGAACATGGCATCGTTCTCCAAGATGTTCGAGAACATTTTCGGCCATGGATTCGGAGGGGGAGCAGGTGCTGGTGGCTTTGGAGGAGCAGGTGGCTTTGGAGGCGGAGCAAGTCACTTCGGAGGAGCGGGTGGGTTTGGAGGGGTTTCGGCGGACGTAGAGGCGGAGGTATGCCCACGGAGTTCCAGTTCAGCGGCATGGACGGGTTTGGCCACGCGCAGCAGCCTGGAGGACGTCGTGGCGGCCAGCCGCAAGCTCTATACGCGAAAGACTCGCCTGTCAAGACGCTCTCGAAGAAGAAATTCCCCGGCAAGCAAGCAAACAACGAGTGGCTTGTGGAGTTCTACTCCGTTTCGGACGAGGCCTCTGTCAAATTCCGCGACCACTACGAAAGCATCGCTCGTGATCTAGACGGCAAGGTGCGCGTTGGCGCTTTGAACTGCGACAAGCACACGGCGTTCTGCCGCGCTAGTGGCGTCGAGTCGTATCCGACCTTCATGCACGTGTGGGAAGGCCAGCGCACGAAGTTCGATGGCGAATTGGACGAGTATCTCGTGTACAACTTTGCCATCGAGAAGCACATTGCGCGTCTGCACCGCATGCGCGACTCGGGCGAGCTGGAGAAATTGCACTCTGGTAACGAGGGCAAGCTCTGCAACGTCGGCAAGCAGGCCACTAGCGCGTCTTCGCTCTGCGCGATCTTTGTCCCTCTGGCGACAAGAAGCAGCGTGAAAAGGAGATGAAAGTGGCGCAGGAAGTGGCTGTCAAGTTCCGTCAGTCCAAGGGGCTCAAGATCACATACGTGGACTGGAAGACGCAGGAGCGCACGGTCCGCACGCTGCTGGAGACCGCCACGGGCAGCAGTAAGCACCACAAGAAGAAGAAGCCCGGCCTGCTGATCGTCCGCACGAAGCGCAACAAGACGCGCGTGGGCATGCACCCTCTAGACGCCGACTTCACGGCTGACTCGCTGTCGTCCACCATGGAGCGGGCTGTGGGCGGCGATCTGCCCGTCGTGACCGTCAGCGGCCCCGTGCACTTCCGCTAACACCTCCGACTAACGTTATCACTACTAGTAAAGTAGAGCGCCCACATCAATCGCCTCTTGTGCTTCAGTTCTCACTGTGCATTTATTAATGGCCAAGGCAAGTCCCAGGTTCAGCTTCAGACTCTGTCGGCTTCAACTTCACCCAAAGAACGAACGGCTCGGCCTTTCTCAACCCGCAACCCGCGGAGGCCCTAATCCCGCGGGCCCCTTCTCCGCTCCACTCTGTAAAACGTAGGCTCGCAAAGCCAACGCCGCACAAGAGGAGGCTCCGTCCTGCCTGCATCTCCGTCTCCGTCTCCGCCCGCCCCTTCCCTCCCTATGCAGACCGCAGCGCCAAGAGCTGCGCCCAGCGCCCGCAAGAACGGCGCGGGACCCAAGAACGCCGCCAAGAAGAAGAAGGCGCCCGAGAAGAGCAGACCCAACAACGGCCAGGAGCCCGCGGGCCCGCGTCCCGGCCCCGCCGCCCGTCTCGGGCCCATGGGGCAACCCCAAACCCGCTGTGCGGCAGCGCGCCGCCTCCAGGCTTCGCCCGCGGGGCCTGCAGGTGGAAGGCTTCAGCGGTAGGATTTCGGCCTAGGATCGCTCTCCCTCTTTACAGCTGATAGGACGCCTCTGTTTAAGCTGATGGACCTGCTTCTTGTGATGTGCAGACGCGCACAAGAGGCTGCTGCGCCACCGCGCTGTTCGCCTTCCGCTTCTTGGTGGGGAAGGCTGTGGAGCTCCAGATCAAGGACGTGGACGAGCGCTACGCTGGTCTGCTGGACTGCGTGGACCCGGACGACTTTTCGGTGGTGCTCAAGAACGCCAAGAGGCTGACGGTCAGTGACAAGCCCTTCGAGGACGGCAGCACCGTCATCTTCAAGCGCCAGCAGCTGGCGCACATGACGGCCGACGGCACGGTCAATTACGCCGACGGAGTGTTTGGGGCCCGGCGGCCTCGATTCCGCACGGACACGGAGATCAGCGGACGCCAAGGCGAGCACTTGTACGGACGGGAGCTGGAGGTGGCCAGCTCGTGGCTGGACCCGGCGCTGGACACTGGCGCGCTGGAAGACGGCTCGAACGGCAGACGCCACCATGGCAAGAACCAGGGCAAGCCCGGCTGGAACCAGTTCGAGGCGAACGAGAAGCTCTTTGGTGTCGTGTCGACCTACGACGAGAATATTTATACGACCAAGCTGGATAAGTCGAAGATCTCCACGGAGCAGTCCCGGGCGGCGGAGAAGCTCGCGCAGGAGATCGAGCGCCAGTCTGCTGCAGGCAACTTCCACTTGCAGGAGGAACGCGGCCAAGCGGTGCGTGGCAAGCACGCGAACGATCTGGATGAGGAGGCGCGGTACAGCTCCGTTGATCGCAGAGGTACCAGTGCCAATTCGAGTGGCAGCACATATGTGCCGCCGGGTCTTCGGAGTGCGCAGCGCCAATCCAGTTGCAGCAAGTCGCAAGGTAAGGCTGCCAAGGCACCGCCTGCCAGCGCGACGGCTACTGCACCTCCTTCAGCTCCAGCTTCGTCACCTTCTCCTGTCCTCGCGGCCGCGGCGGCTCCTGCGTCGACGGCTGCCCCAGCTCCGCCCAAGCCGTTGTCCTTCAGCGAAGCGGTGACCGGCCGATCAGCGGTTGCCGCACTGTGCGGCTGCGCCTAAAACTCCTCCCCTGGCTTTTAAGACACAACTTGACGCGAAGGAAGGTGCATCACCACAAAAAGCGGCGTCGCCCTCAAAGGTAAACGGCAAAGACGCGAAGCCTGCTGCTTCTCCTGCGTCAAATAACAAGACGAAGGCGGCAAGCCCATCGAAGAAGGAAGGCAAGAGTAACAAGGACCGGAAAGCAGATAACAAGCCCCAGACCAAGACCAAGACCGAGACTAAGTCGTCGTCACAATCGGCGACTACCACGGCTACCACCACGGACTCAAAGGAGGAAATGAAGGCTGCAGCTCCAACAAAGAAGGGATTGAACGCTAACGCCAAGGAGTTCAAGCTGAGCGCGTCTGCAGCTGAGTTCACTCCGAGCTTCTCAGCGCCGCCTGCAGCAAAGGGAAATGTGTCGTCACCTTACCGCGGTGGGTCCCCTGGCCCGGTGCCTTACCCTCAACCTGGTATGGGCTATCCCCCGATGCAAGAGGAATGGTTGTATGACGGCGGCGGGGAGGATGGCAGCGAGATGGGGGTGCCTCCTTACATGCAGGGTGGCTATGGCATGATGATGTACGCTCCCATGATGCCCCAGCAGCCGATGATGCGTGGTCAGCGTGGTTACGGAGGCTACCAGCAGCAAGGCTACAACCCTCGGGGCTACTACTCGCCGAATGGAGGGTATCCGGGTGGTGCACCATACCCTGGCCCAGGCATGCCTGGTGGTGTAGGTCCTCAGCCCCCACTGCCACGAGAGCCCACACCTAGCGGCGATGGGTCTCCTAGTAGCCCCCTGTTGAAGGCCCGCCAGTTCCCCCAGTACCCGAGACAGCACCAGAAGTAGAGTCTGCTCCGTCGAGCTCAAAACAGCAGCAGACACCATCGACCCCCAAAGACAAGTAGACGAGATTCTCAGTAGGGCGGCAAACGAGGGTGACCACGGCAAAGCACAAAATCAAGGAAGAGGATGATGGAGAGGAAATTGGGAGTATGGTGTGTTCTCTTCCCGCGCGCACTGCTGTCTCTGGACTGCGGTGGGTTGGATTGTGTGTGTGCATCTCTGCCCGCAGCTTTGTGTTACTTGTGTGTTTCTGCTTTCTGGTTTGCCGATGTAATGTTCAGGTGTCAGCTCCAAGCGCCAAAATTCTGCTATTTGATCGTCGAATGAGCACGTTGGTGGTTACTTGTTATTTTATGCGGTTTTGTGGTGTTGTGCGTGAAGCGGCGGACTGGGAATCATTGGTGATTGCAGGTTCATTGGCGTACCTGAGCGCTTAACGACAGCGACAGATGCTTCCTCCAATTTACAAATCCACGAATGGCTTACCAAACGAGCGCCTGGGCAGCGGTATCGGTGCTGGATTCGTTGGTGACGGCTACAGGAAGCAAGTCGCCGCTGCATTGAGCTTGCCCGCTTCTAAGCACGTTGGGTATCCAGAACCTCAGTCCATGGGGAATTTGTCAAATGGTGTATCGGATAGGATGGCAGAGCGCGTACATGCACTCGAACGTGAGAATGAGCACTTCCGTGAGGAGCTGCAGCATCTTCGGCAGCTATGCTCCAACAACCAACTGCATCACGACAACGAGAAGGTAACACGTCAGTTTCTCGCTGTGTGTATGTGTCATGGCTGACTTACATGTTTGCACTGGATTGAGGTCAGTTTTCGGTGAGCAACATTGTTGAGGATCTGCAGCGACTCGCGCATTCTTTCAACAGCAAGCTGCAAACAGACATGAACCACCAGCAACGTGAACAACAGAAGGCGGCCTTGCTGTTCGCAGAGGTGGCGAGACTTGGACACCGCGTCGAAGGATTGGAAAGCGAGCTGAGGGTAGTTGTAGATGATACGCATCGGAAATGGAGGCCCAAGAACAACATGCACAATTCATGGCATCACTTACTTCGAAGCAGCAGACACAGCCAGCAGGGTCTCCAGGGCGCAACGCGGAGCTTCAACGGCAGCTGAGGGATATGCAGGATGCAATGGTCCAGCTGCGTAGTGAATTGGATTCAGATCGCAACGCTCGATGGAAGAACGATGCCGCGGTTGATGCCAAGTTGGACGCTCAAACCGAGCGCCTGAACACGAAGTTGGCGACGGATAAGCGAGACTTAGCGCGTGTGCTGGACGAGCAACGACAACTCGTGACAGGTGCTGACTTCCAGCGTGTGACAACACACATGCGCGAATTCACGCGCGTAAATGACCATTTGCTTGCTATGGAGCGGTGGTTGCACGGAGAGTTTGGGCAAGTGAAGCGACTTTTCCAAACACTAGCAGGTGACGTGGATGCACGTTTTCAGTGCGTGTTGATGGAGATCGCCAATGGACTGAAGGTGTGGCATGCGTCCCAGACACGACAAGAGGACGAGTTGGGGTCGCGCATTCAAGATTTGGAGGCTGCTACGCGTGCTGTAGTACTTGTAGTCCAGCGTAAGCTAGCTGCACTTGAGGAAGTGGTCCCCTTGGAGGTTCAAGCAAGGCAGAAAAATGATGACAAACTCCGAAGGCGCGTAGAAGGTGTTGTCAAGGCACTGGGCCATGCCATCGAGACTAGCCGGGAGGAGCTCTTGCCGCATCAAGCGACTCTACTGCATCGAGTGCATCAGCTAGAGCTTGACCAGCAGAGTGTCTTGGGCCAAGTAGAAGTTCAACACAACGCAATGAGAGAGACTATCCAAACATTCATGCAAGACTCGGATTCGATGCTAGCTCGACTAGCTGACACAATTGAGCAAGAACGCGTTAAGGGGATGCAGTCAGTGGCAGTGCCAGAAGTTGCTCCTGTGGCAGCGCTAACAGAGTTGGCAACAAACGCGAGCGAGGAAATCAGAGCTGAAAAACGACGCGTCAAGGAAGAGCTGGACGCTCTGCAAGTGTGGACGGCAAAGCATGCGCAAGAGTGCCGCCGGTTCTTTGATTTCTTGAACTCGTCGATGGAAGACTCTCGGCGTGAGAGCGCTTTGGTGCAATGCTTGGATGCTGTTATTGACCAAATCGTCGAGACACAAGCGCTCGAGCAGCTCTATGTTCTCGATAGGAGTGTTAGTGGAGTACTAAGGCAGATTGAAAAGGAAAAAGCTGCACCACGCGCGACGCTAGTATCGTTGGAGTCGGCGCCGCAAAATGAGCCTCCTCCGGCCTTCGATTTGAGAACTGATATTGATGAAGCGAGTACAACAGACTTTCATGCGCACTCGATGGCTGTAGAAGATCAGGAGCTTGCGGACAGTAGCGACGAAAATCATGAAGCCCCCGAGGTGTCGTACGCATTATCTTCGCCACGCGATGAGGCAGCGATTGATCCTGCCTCCGATACATTAGCTGGGGACCAAATGACCCAGCTCAGTTTTTCTCACGAGGAAGTGGAAGACCATCCGCACGTGATCGACGATAGCACCGAAGGCACTCTCCCCGATGCTCTTGCTATTAAAGTGGACCTGGTGGACGCACATCAACCGAATGACGACGAGGACGACAACTACAGCAGCATGGACACAACCCAGTACTCGGTCGACTTTGACCAGCTCGCCAACAGCCCAACAAGACACGAAGGACACCGCGAACCTCCTGCCGACTCGCAAATACCTCCGCCGCACATCATCAACGAGGAAGACAACCAATCCGTAGACCCAGACGCTGCTTTCACCGAGACACCAGACCAACACGAGCCCTCGCTTTTGGATCTCTAACAACTTGGGAATCAACCACACCACAACGAACAGATCCATTCAAGCTCCAGCTCTCCCAGTCAGCAACACTAGTCACCTCCTAACCTTACGGGATACGTCCTGAAACAGAGCGTCTCATGGACTTCTTGGCATCTGGCAGCTCTTCCGGATGACACGGCACCACCACGGACGACTCTCTCCCTGTGGCCTGCACGAACTGGTCCTGTGGCGGTGTAATGGGGACGTACCACCCCCACTGCGGACTCTCCGTCTGCGCAGCGTCCGCGTCTTCCGGGGCGTGGCGTTCCCTGCCACCTCCAGAAGCTGCTGCGTCGTCCCGCTCTTCCTCAACCCCCAGAGAGCTGTCTGCGCTGTGAAAAAGGCTCCAGAAAACCTTCAGCCACGTCGTCGCCGTCACTGTCGCTGTCCTCTTTGCGTCGCGGCCTGGCAGCCAGCGACGACTCGTCCTCGAAGACCTGCGTGAGGCTGCCGCCGTGCTCGTCGCACCAGCTCACAGCGGCCGACAATTTGCCGTCGCTATTGTGGCCCGAGCTGCGGCGGGACAGCGAGGGCCTGGCCAGCGGTTTGCGGGCGTGGAGGCGCTCGGCGTCCAGCGCGTCGCTGGCGGGGGCGTCGCCCTCCGGCAGCTCGAGCGCGTTGAGGTACGTGATGACGGACACGGCGGTGGCGGCGGCCGCGGCCAGCACCGGGTGGTCTTTGAACCACTGCACGCCGCTGGAGAGCTCCTTGGCGGTGGGGAAGAAGGAGGCGGCCGACGCCTGTTGCAGCGCGTGTGGCATTGGCTTCAGTGGGTCTAGTTTACTGCTTTGTGGGATTGAGTGAGCTCTCTGGAGGAACTTGGAAAGTGACTGTCCGGAATTCGTTTAACATTTTGGCTGCGAGAGAGACAAAGGTTGGGTGTTGAGGGGCGCGACGTTTGGGAGGGGAACGGCGAGTTTGTATGGATGGATCAACTTTTGGAAGAGGTCGACCGACTTGACATCAACTTCAACGTGGGGGTATGGCAGGGCGAGGGATGGACGACACACGTCAGCCCCTCGTCTCGGTGGCAACCCACCTCGGTTGCACCAGACTCGTTCTCACATAGTAACTCACAGTAAGTTAGCACTGTATGTACTAACAAAACAAACACGCCTTTTTGTCTGTGTGTTTGTCGAACATGCCCAGCCACAATTGTGGTGCAATCTTTCCGATCCTAAAACCTACGCTACATCATTCCCTCTCAAACCTGATCAACATTCTCCTTCGCAGTCCCGGTATTTAGCCCGTCGGGGCAGAAAATTGATAGGATCAGCTGCCGCCAGAGAGAGAAAGAGCGCGCCGCCGCCACAACCTAAAGCGAAGACACCTGCGTCACTTCCGTCTACCTAAACCGTGCGTTTAGCCCTCTCCAAATTCTCTAACCCCCTCCCCCTACCAAACAGCATGCCCCTTCTCTAACTGCCTTCCCCCTCTCCACTAGTTTACTTAATCGCCATGGCCGACGACGAGGAGCCCGACTGCTGCCCACTGTGCATGGAGGAGCTGGACATCACCGACCAGACGTTCAACGCCTGCCCCTGCGGCTACCAGGTGTGTCTCTGGTGCTGGCACCAGATCAAGAACGAGTACAATGGGCTCTGCCCCGCGTGCCGTCAGCCCTACGCGGAGTTATCTAAACAGAAGAACCCGCTGGACCGCGAAGAGTATGTAAAGTGGCTAAAAGTGGCTAAAGTGGATAAAGTGGCTAAAGTGGCTAACCGGTTAGACACTTTAGCCACTGCCTTGGTGCATTCTCTAACGGGTTCTGGAACTTGTGTGTCTAAACTGCAGCGTGGTACGACGCACTAAGGCGCGGCGCCAGAAAGAGAAGAGCGAGCGACGCTCGGCTGCGCAGGCCAAACAGACGCCGGTGAACCGAAAGAGTCTGCAAAACGTGCGCGTCATGCAACGAAACCTGGTTTACGTCATCGGCCTGCCGGTGCACTTTGCGGAGGAGGAGGTAAGCCACTTTTTTATTTCACTTTTTTCACTTCAATCGTTTAGGTGTGTCTAACTAAAGTTTTTACCTTAACCGGGTTAGATTCTCCGCTCCCACGAGTGCTTTGGACAATATGGCAAGATCGTGAAAGCTGTGGTGAACAAGTCGCACTTAAATACGGACCGAGCCAACGCCACTGCCAGCGCCTACATCACTTTTGCCAACAAGGAGGATGCGCTGTGTTGCATCGTGGCAATAGACGGATACTACCTTGACGCCAGTGTTCTTCGGTGAGTGGACGCGCCGTTTTTCCTAACCAGCTTTAGGTGTAGTCTAACCGTATTTGTATTGTTGTTTTTGTCTTTAGGGCATCGTTCGGAACGACCAAGTATTGCAACTTTTTCCTCCGGAATATGCAGTGTAACAACCCAGATTGCTTGTATTTGCACGAACTGGGCGACGAGGACGATAGTTTCACTAAGGAGGAAATGCAATCTGGTACGACAGCCATGAGGCGGAAAAGCACATTTTTATATGGAAGTTGTCTAACGAAACTGACCATATTTTGTATTTGTGCAAATGTTACAGCATTGCATTCCGGTAAGGCGGCATTCCGAGATATGTCGATGGCTAGTGGACACAGCGAAGAGCGGGAAGGATCCACGTTTCCACCTCCGCATAGACCCAATTCACAGTCCAGATCAGCAGTTTCCTCTAGTGTTAGAGCTGTGTCTCCTGCTAGGGCATCGACAGGAAACAGACTACACAGCGAGGACTTTGGAGATTCACAGCGACATGCACAGAGCGCAGCAGCGATCTCCAAATTGAGGCAGGGTGATAGCTATAGTAGCTCAGGGTCGTCATCGGATCGTGAAGATGCAGGAGCCCGCAGTGCATCATTCCCGCCCAGAGTGTTGTCTCGAGAAAAATCATATAGCAAAATTGTTGCGGGTGGCAGCAGTGGCAGCAGTTATGCTGGCGTTGCAGCGACAGGATCAGCACCAGCAGTACCACCAGCAGCAGTACCACCAGCAGCAGCAGTACCAGTACCAGTACCAGTACCAGTACGACCAACAGAACCTGCAGAAGCAGAACAGATCAAGAAACCACAGCTTCGTGTGGACACATCTCGGGAAGAGAATACAAAAGAAGTTGAGAGTGTGGTCGGACCGTTGGAAGCACTCAAACTTGCTACCGAGTCGTCGGCTCAAGAACCAGCTTGGGCACAGCCGTTCCCGACCCCAGTAGCAGCTCGGAGCGAACGCGAAGAACAGCCTGCTACGAGCAGTGCGGCAGGTGTTTACAGTCCGTTTGGCCTTGGATTTGAAGGTGGTATTCGTCGTGCCAGTAGTGCAAGTCAGCTTATTTCGTCGTCAGGTGACTCCTGGGGTCGAGTACGCCTGCCAGATCGCATGATGCACTCCAGCCCGCAGCTCCAGCGTTAACGTCGTCTACTAATGCGTCTTCCTCATTTGCTTCGATTGATGCGATCTTTAGTCAGCGGAACGAGTCATCGGAGGCACTTGCAGGATTACTTGGTGTCCAGTTGGCTCCTAACACGATGAAGCATGGAGCGCCTCTAGCTGCTCCACCCAAGGACGCGCATACGTCGCGATTTTCGTTTGCCAACTCGATGGATGTGAACTCACAGCAACAGGCCACGCCGCGGTACGAGTTGCTTAATGGCACCAAGGTCAACACCAACCGCAGCTCATTTGGTGGGTTTGACGCACCTGGTGTTGGAAATGCCCCGCCAGGAGCATCGGCATTTCCTTCTGCGGTGGACCGATCGGGCTTCCCGCCACTAGGAAGCTCTCGCAACGCACCACTACCGCCGCATCCGTCAAGGAACTCGTTTGGTGTTGACTTCTGTGGAAACGATCTGCCGCTGACCGGTAGCGGCGCGCTGAGCGGAGAAGCTGGGACGTCGTCTGGACTCGCCTTTCTCCAGGAGATGCTGCCGAACGTGAACATCAGCTTCGGCGGTGACTACCCGAGTATGGCTGGACCAGGTGCGAGCGATATTGGTGCCGGGATAACCTCTACGCCTGTGCGCAGTTCTAGCACGGGCCGAGGTCGCAACACGGGACGCCGTCTCTTTGAGCGAAGCCAGAGTGCTAGTGGTGGTCTGACCTCGCCAGATGCTTGGGACGGTGGAAGTCTGAGCTCGTTGGGATTCGATGGACAAGGGGGCTTGCGTCGGGCATCGAGTGCGACATCCTCGTCGTTCTACGACCCGGCCATGGTCCCTCAGGCGTCAAGCGGGTTCTCAAACAACTATTACGGTTTTGGTTCCTCGTCCTCGATGGCCCCTAACAGTGGCGACAGTCGCCTGCGCAACGACTTTAGCGGCGAGGCTTATCGCCACTCAGGCTCTCTGGTCAACAACAGCTAGGAAATGCGGCTGTCGCCCAGCGGAACACATTTTTCGAGTGATAACCCGCTGGCCAAGATGAAAACGAGTCGGAGAGAAAAGAAGGACCATGGTTCGATCCGAAAGAAAATATGAACTGCTCGAGATAGGTTCATCACACACACAAGGTCGGTCTGAAGGCGGGTGAAGGCGAAAGAATACGTCCAGAGCATGCAGAGAAGACATGACCGATCACACAGACACAACACACAACACACAACATACAACACACAACAACACACCTCATACCAGCTGATCTGAAGGCATGACGCGAAAAAGACAAGAAAAAAGAAACAGAAACGGAGGAGAGCACTACCAATTTCGCACGAGTGACGCGGGCTATCAAACTACACAACACACACATGGTAGACCCGCCAAGTAGCAGCATTCTGCAATTATGCTCGAACGCTCAGAACACGAAGTCGCATTTGCCCCCTGAAAGTCCGCGTTCACTTTATGGTTTTGCCTTTGTCTGCCTTATTTCCAGGCTGCGACGTTTCAAGGGATCAAAAGATTGGCAGGTGGTGCGACCAAGGAAAGTGGTGTGCGGCTGTCATGTGGTGTATATCCCAGCTAACCTTTGTGTAAGTGCAGTGTGAGACGTAGATGATTCGCAGCGAACGCTTCTCGCACAAAGGTGATGATGAGGTAAGTGAAAATAATGGCGGTCTCAGCGAAGCCGATGGTGAGCCTATGGACGCCGCGAATGCACTTCCCGCGACCACAAAACCTTACAGCAACCTCACCGAGCCCAGTGAAGCGGGCTCGGAAATGAAAGACATCCAGGAAGAAGATGGCGATGAACTTGATGACCAGCAAGTTGAGAGCGAAACGCCCCAGGAAGATGACGGTGGAGGTTGTGACCGCGTGTTCGAGCAGGTAGACGACCTCAACAACCTCGATGGCGATGGTAATTTTGTAGCTCATTGGATCCAAGAGAACTTCCCCGACATCGCGAGCGAAGCAGATCTGCAGTCGCTCGCAACAAAATCGGAGCTGGGAACCGGCAATATGACGGACAAGATTACCACGGACCTTACAACCCCGTTTTCTGACGTAGGACACGAGCTTCTCCGATGCGAAGAATGCAGCTCTCGCGCAGGTGTGCTTGTTTGCGAAGACTGCGATCTGACCCTGTGCTTCAGATGTACAGACGCCATCCATATCGTAAGTGTCGCCCCTCTTACACGGCATGAAAACTTAAGTCTTCTTTCTAACGAACGTTGAGATCTCTTGTGTAGATCCCGGCTCTGTCGAGGCACAGCATACAATTTAGCCGGTCTTGCAGTTCCAGAGAAGTATCGAGCAGACAGTTCGACATACGTTTCAAAGCGCAAACCCCAGTGAGCACTAAAGAAGTTCCCATCGCCAAGAATCCCGTCACGAAAACTCGAGAGGAATTTCCGCCCAAAGTGTCAACCACGCAGATGGAGGAGTCTAGGTTAGCATTGCCCACAGGAACCAGCATTTTCTTTCGCGCCCCAGACTGTGCACGTTGGCCGCGTGAACTGCTGCATGGAACTCTTGTATCGTTGGCACCAGCCACAACTTCAAGTGAGGACACATTTTACCATCGCGTACTTTGGCTTCGAGGTGTCGAGGCACTTCCCAATAGTTTCTTTCGGGCTTCGTTGGTACTTCCTGGATGGGATCTCAGTAGTGGTGGCGGCGACAGCTTTGGTGAGTGCTATGGGCCGCACGAAATTGGCGTGTTCCCAACTCAGCTAGCTGCCTTGCGTGCTGTCATTACAGCCGAGCAGATCGCACGAGCTAAATTTCGACGCGAGCTAGCAGGCGGGCGGATGCGGATCTGGAACAGATTTAACGATGACGAGCTAGGTCTGGAAGATGAAAATGCTGGAGAGGAAGTGTTCCCGTCTTCAGAGATACTGGAAGAGGTTGTCGCTGAGACTGCTGATGCGCTTGGCCTTGATTTTGCTGTGCGGCTTACCCGCCAGGACGACGCACAGTTCTACGAAGAACTCTCTCGAGGAACGTGGAGCTTTCGGAGGTGGATGGAGTCGATTCATCGTGGAGACAATCTGAGTGAGGAAGACGCTGTGCCGTACGAAGATGCTACGGTTCGCCGTACTGCCATGACTCAATCCAATGACATCGATGATGAAATTAACGCAGCAGTGCCCACACCCTGGCCTTCAGCAACTCGCATTCGCTTCTTCAGGTTACCACAACATGACCTGGTTTACCCGGAGCGAGTGTGTCAGCACCATCTCCGTGCGATTCTAGAGCAACTGCTCTTTGTGTATGCGGGCTTTGCTTGGCGGCTCTGGCGAGACTACGTAACTCGGCATCGTGAGCGAGAAGAACTGCAACATCGCGAGCGAGCGGCTTACGTCCTGCAGGGCTGGGCACGACGAATGGATGAAAGGAGACGACAGAAAGCACGCCAAATGCACTTGGCTGGAGGTGAAGCTGGCTTGATGTGTTCTTCAGTGGATGTTCTCGAGTTGTATCGCCGCCGACAAGTAGAGGCACGAAAGCTGTATATGTTTCTCACTCGTCAAGTTGAGGAACGGAAGCGCAACGCACTTCAGCTGTGGCGTGCAGCGGTCGGACCAAATAATCCTCCTCCTTCTCCATCTATCACATGGCATCCGAGCCACGGCATGAAGGCGATGCTACCCAAGCTCCCACGTATGGGTGCTCGCCGACGTACTCCTCAAGACAACGCTGCTGCACCTGTGAATCAACTTGTTATTGAGGACATGGCGACGTTCAAGTTGTTTCGCGCAAATCACGCAGGGCCCGTGGATACGTCCTACTGGATTATTCGCGCTCGTGTACTTGCTGGTGTGTGTCCCGTAGGACCATCTTTTCGCGAAGCCCGTCGGCTCGTTTCACGAACCGATTTCGCAACGAGCGTGCTGCTACAACAAATTAGTGTTTTTGTGTGTCTTATGGAGCCGCAGGAACTACGCAGCATGGAGACTACCGGAGAAAAACTCCTGGCTCTGGCACAGAGTGGAGTTATGTGCGTCAAGTCCGTGCAAAGTATCAAGCGCTTTGCATAGAGCTTAAGGGAGCCGAGACAGTCAGCAAAGGCACGTCGAACTCGCCCGACAAGCGCTCACAGACTTTGATGTGGACGCTGCCAACGCTGCTTCTGCAGCAATGGGAGGTTCAGGAACACGTAACAACAAGAAACGCAGAGCTTCAATGACACTACAGCTACAGCAGGAAGAAGATGCACTCGAGGAAGCTAGAATGAAGCAGATTCGTGAAGCGCTTGAGCAAAAGCTACAACTAGCTGAACAGCAAGCTGTCAAGGCTGCTAGTGAGGTAACTCGTTTGGCAATGATGCAGCTGGAGTTCCTGTATTTCCCTATCGCGCATGATGGCGTACCAGATAGCGAGCAGGCACTTATCAAATTCCTTGGAGAGCAAGTCGAGTCCAAATTGCGTGCAGGCAAAAACCTGTACGTGTTCAGCCGTCTTGGTCACGGCCGCACGGGACTTGTAGCAGCACTATTGCTTGGTCGAGTGTATGGAATTACGTCAGCAGAAGCACTGGATCGAGCTCAGCGTACGCATGATTGCCAACGTCCGGGGCACCTCGAGGCTTAAGTTTTTGCTCACCTACGACGGCGCCGCAGATGGCATTTGTACGACGAGCGCTAGCACTCTCAATAGACCCTATCTACGTCCCTCTGGTGCTGGAAAACTCGTCCGTAGAATTTCGATCCGTTCGCAACCAGCAACGTGGACTGCTAGCAGAGTCATACTTACGCTCAGAGGGATTCATGATCAGTGCCAATGGAGACGATCAAGTACGAGGACATGAGAGGCTAGAGCAGAAGCGACTTCAGCGTATTGCACGCCGTGAAAGTACTGCTGCCGCTTTGCAACGCGAGCGACGAACTCAACAGCATGAACGTGGACTGATGGAGATCGAAGAATGTCACGAGGTAGCATTCGCTGCGATGACAAGTATCTGCGAGAAAATCGCGGACGAGATCTGAATCAATTGGAATTATGGGCGTGGTTAAAAGGCAATGCAAGGCTGCTGATAAGGTGTGTGTGTGGGGCTTGATCACTTTGCAATTCTTCGGGCTACATGACGGAGCACTCAGCGGTGCATGCTGGCTTCACGTTCTCCCCCTCAGCCTCAGTCTTCAATTCCTCCACTTCCTCGGTGCCGGGCTTTTGAGTACCTTTTAGCTTCTTAGCACTTGGGGTCGATTGCGGCTTTGTGTTGGTTTTCGGAGATGCCGAAGCCTTGGAAGATACATCGACCGGAACAGGAGCAGGAGCTGGAGCATTGGTGACTGGTGTAGGTGGGAATGTTGAAACATCAGCCGGAACTATTGCGGGCTTGGTCGGGACTGCCTTAGCAGGAGCGTTGCTGGCCACTGCAGATGGAGATACTGGTGAGGCTGGAGTGTTGGTCACAGGTTGGGTCTGCTTTACGTCAGGCTTAACTAGCTCTGCGTTTGCTGGCTGAGCCTTTGCTGACATTTCCTTGACAGTGTCAGCCTTTAATGCTGCCTCCTTAGCAGGATCTGCCTTCATTGGCATTTCGTTGGAAATCTCTGCCTTGGATGGTACTTCCTTAAGAGAATCGGCCTTCACTGGAACTGCCTCGGGGGTCTCAGCCTTCACTGGCACTTCCTTCGCAGTCTTGGCTTGTGACGGCACTTCCATGGCAGTCTCGGTCTTTGCTGGTACTTCTTTGGCAGCCTCGGCCTTTACTGGAGCTTCCTTGGCAGGTTCTGTCTTTGCTGGAACTTCCTGCTCTGCCTTCTTCTCTGGTCTTAGCCAGCTTGTGAAAGACGATCTCTTCGACGGCGACTGAACAAGCTGAGGCTTCGGTTCCTCAGTCTTGGCTGGCTGAGTCTTCATTTCAAGTGGAGTTGATATCACTGGCGCTGGGTTGCTAGCTGTTGCAGATGGCATCGCGGACCCAGCTGGAACATTGGCCACACTGTTTTGAGCCTGCTTTGGTTCGGGCTTAGCTGGCGCAGCTTTCGCTTGCTCAGTCTTTGACAAGACTTCCTTAGCCGTCTCAATCTTTGATGGTAATTCTTTGGCAGGCTCTACCGTTGCGGTGGCTTCTGCCTTCGCAGACACAACCTCATTAGCTGCTGGCTTCGTTGATACTTGACTGGTAGTCTCAGCCTTCGGTGACACCTCGATGACGGTCTCAACTTTCGGTGGCACTTCTTTGACATGCTCAGCTTTCACCGGAACATCTTTGGCAGACTCGGCCTTCACAAGTACTTCCTTGACAGTCTCGGCCTTCACTGGCACTTCGTCGGCAGGCTCTGCCTTTCGATCCGACCTTAGCCAGCTTGTGAAAGACGATCTCTTCGACGGTGACTTAATCTGTTCGGCCTTGGCTGGTTCAGTCTTTTCCTGCTCGGTTTTTACTAGCGGTGACGCAGGTGACACCGTGGCCGGGGCCTTTTCCTCCGTGACTGCATATTTGGGTGACGTGGTTGGCATTGAAGCTGTTGAGGCTACGGCTTTGGTCTCCGTAGACTTCGTCTCAACGATTTCGCCTTTAACTGGTGTGGCTGGAGACTCTGTTGCGTCAGGCTTAGCCAGATCTGCCTTCGGAGGTTCCGGCTTAGCAGGTTCGGGCTTTGCTGGTGCAGCCTTAGTCTGCATAGTCTCCTTCTGCTCTGTCTTCACTGGCAATGTAGCTGGAGTATCTGGACCTGGAACCTTTGATTCCGCGTCAGCATTCTTTGACAGCGTGGCTGGAGTAACAGCGGGCGTAGCCGTCGCTTTGTTTTCCTCAGTTTTTTTCGTTACGACTTCGGCTTTGGGCGGAGAGGCAGGAGACTCTGTTGCCGATTTTGCAGAGCTCGAGACGGCGGGCTCTGATCTTAGCCAACTCGTAAACGATGATTTCTTTGACGGCGACTGAACAAGCTCAGGCTTCGGTTCTTCAGTCTTGGCTGGCTGAGTCTTCATGTCAAATGGAGTTGATGTCACTGGTGCTGTGTTGCTAGCTGTTGCGGATGGCACCGTGGACCCAGTTGGAACATTGGCCACAGATAGAGCTTGCTTTGGTTCGGGCTTAGCTGGCGCAGATTTCGCTTGCTCAATCTTTGGCAAGACTTCCTTGGTCGTCTCGATCTTTGATGGTAATTCTTTGGCAGGCTCGACCTTCGCGGCAGCTTCTGCCTTGGCAGACACAACCTCATTAGCTGCTGGGACTTGACTGGTAGTCTCAGCCTTCGATGACGCCTCGATGGCAGTCTGTGGAACTTCTTCGGCAGGCTCGGCTTTGACTGGAACCTCTTTGGCAGACTCGGCCTTCACAAGCACTTCCTTGGTAGTCTCGGCCTTCACTGGCACGTCTTCGGTAGGCTCTGCCTTTCGATCCGACATTAGCCAGCTTGTGAACGCTGACATCTTTGACGGTGATTTAACGAGCTCAGGCTTGACAGGCGAAGAAGCGAGATCCACTGGAGCCTGGGGTTTTCCTCCTTGACAGCATTCTTTGGCGGTATCGTTGGCGTGACAGTGACTGAAGTTGAAGTTCTCGCCTCTGTCTCTGCAGGGCTTACCACATCGGTAGTTGTCGATGGCGTGGTAGGGGACGCTGTTGCCACAGACTTACCCACTTCCGTTGGAGGTGGAATTGTCTTAGCAGAACCCGCTTTCGTCGGCTCAGCCTTTACCGGCTCGGTCTTTGAAGACGACGAAGGAGCCACCGGTGTTGGTGTATTGGCCTCTTCAACAGAATTTTCTCGTGGAGTGGTTGGAGTGGTAACAGATGAAGCTGTCACCTTGCTCTCCGTTAGCTTTGTCTTAACGACTTCATCCTTAAGCGCCGAGACGGGTGACTCGGTTGTTGTTTTTGCAGCACTCGTAACAATAGGCTCCGCTTTAATTAAACTTTCATCGTTCTTCGTCGGTAGGCGTGCAGCCACAGCAGTAGCATCAACTGGTGTGGATAATGCTGCTGTATTGGCGGTCGCTTTGGGACTTGAGGGGTTTGCGTTTGGTCCCGCAATGCTTTTGGAACGGCTCGTGGACTGGGGACTGGCAGGATTCGAACTCAGTCCCGCAATGCTACTAGAGCGGCTCGTTGCGTTGGCATCGGGGAACTCACCGCTATCGACACGATCAGCACGTCCGAGCTCGTCCATTTTGGATGGGTCTTCCAAGTCCATGCTGGCACGACGAGCCAACGGATTCTTGATGAACTTGCGGGTCTCGGTCTGCGGTTTGCCGTCAGAACCCACCGCTCGTTGGAATGAAAATGTGAGAGCCGAACCTTTGGCACCGCAGGTGACGACACCGCCAGTAGCATCGCTCTTAGGCTTCACGACGTGGGTTAGCAGGTGGTTAAGGGTCCTGCGAACTCGATTTGAGTCAACAACGTGGATATTCAGGCCATCTTCCCCGAAGACTAGACCGGTCTTGTTGGTGCGGCCCTCCTTCTCCACCTGCATGTACATCTCACCCTTGGAGGCTGTAAGGTCGAGACTGATAGCTTCGTTGTGACCTGGCACCTTGTTGTTGAGTGAGTACGTGCTGCCATCCTTCCCGTCCGAAGTACGAAGCGCAAATGGAGTTTGGTAGGTCAACGGGTCGCCGTCGTTCGGCTGCGTTCCTCCTCGAATTGGAGCGATGATGAACTCAGCCTCAACAAAGCGATTCTTGGCCTCTTCGGTGACAGGAGGCACCACAAGCAACTGGGTCGGGGTTTTGCCAGGGAATTCCAGAAAGCCCAAGCTGGTCGGAGTGCTGGACTTGATAAATGCAGACCTCGTTTGCAGCTTGACGACATCACCGAAGCGGATCGGCTGCTTGACGATGCTCATAGATGCTGAAAGTTGTTGAAAAAATCGATGGAGGATGGAATTGATGACCGGAAGACTTGGAGCTTTTGCCGTGTCGAGTGAAGTCAACGTGGAAGCTGGAAAGTCTGGGAATGCGGGGTTGCAGCACAAACCGTTGAGGTCCCTATGTGGGATCAAGCAAAGCGAACTATTTATTGGTGGTGGTGTTTTGTCGCTGCTATCAATAGTGAGATCGAGGCCATGGCTGTGTTTGGTGTGAGCGAATACGCCAGTACTCTTAGCAACGGCGACTGACCTCCAAGTCACGTGAATGTACCTGACATTGCGAGTAAATCAAATCTGCAAGTCGAGTGTATCCGATCGAGGAAACTAAACTGATCTCCAGCAGATACCTTGGGTCCTAGTGCTGTGTTCCGCAGCAAAGTACACAGCTCGGCGAGGAATGCGATTTTGCAGCGTGCTTTTTAAAAGTGCACGGATATTGTAGCTCATGCCGAGAAACGACAGCAAGCCTTCGGATCGCTTTTGGTATGTTGATCCTTCTCCAAAATCAACGCTCGCTCGAAAATCCGGGCATTATGCACCAAACAATTAACTCCTCACTCAAGTCATGGCATGATAGCAACCTTTTCAAGACAAGACTGGTGTTGGGCAGATGATAGCCGAGTCAAAATGGAGTTATGGGCTTACTACTTAGTTGGTTCAAAATATGCAAGCTGCTACTAGCGCTGAATAAACCTGCAGATAATGGGATAAGCATCAGCTCACATGACGGAGCACTCGGCAGCGCACGCGGGCTTCACGTTCTCCACCTCAGCCTCCGCCTTCAATTTTGCTACCTCCGCACTGTTAGGCTTCTTGGTGACCACCGGTGTCTTTGCCGTGGGAGTTGATGGCTTTTTGTTGGTCTTCGGTGATGTCGAGGCCTTAGGAGACACTACGATCGGAGCAGGAGCAGGACCATAAATGGCCGGCGCAGGTGGGAAGGTCGAAGCATCAGCCGGAACCACAATAGGCTCACGCGGGACCGCTGCAGGTGGCGTCACCGGTTGGGCTTGTTTCGCCATAGGCTTTGTCGGCTCCGTCTTCCAAGCTCGTTTAGCAGATTCCGCCGTGGCCGGTTCAGGCTTAACTGGCGACGGAGCTGCAGCTGCCGGAACAGGGGTCTTTGCTCCCACGACCACATTCTTTGGGGGCGTGGCTGGGGTGGTAGCTGGTGCAGTAGTCTCAGCAGACTTTGCTCCAGCAACGGCATTTTTAGGAGGTGTGGCCGGCGATTCCGTCGTCGAGGTAGCAGAGCTTGAGACGGTGGGCTCAGTTTCATTCCCGCTTTCAACGTCCTTTGTCGATAGGCGTGCAGCTACAGCAGTAGCGTCAACTGGGGGCGTCATTTTTGTGATGGAGCCTGCTCGGGGACTGGCAGGGTTCGAGCTCAGTGTTGCAATGCTGCTTGATCGACTCATGGCGTCGACGTCAGAGAGCTCGCTGCTATCAACACGATCAGCGCGGCCGAGCTCGTCCATTTTTGACGGACTGAGCGCGTCAACACTGGAACGACGGGCCATCGGGTTCTTGATGTACTTGTGTGTCTCGGTCAGAGACTTGCCCTCGGCATCCACGACACGCTGGAACGAGAAGGTGAGTGCAGATCCCTTGCCACCGCAAGTGACAGCACCACCGGGGATGTCGCTCTTGGGCTTGGCGACGTGAGTGAGCAAGTGGTTGAGCGTCTTGCGGATACGATTCGAGTCCACGACGCGGACACTCAGACCATCATCACGGTAGCGGAGACTGGTCGCATTCGTGCTGCCTTCCTTTTCGACCTGCATGAACATCTCACCCTTGGTGGCTCCAAGTTGCAGACCGATGGCATCACGATGACCCTGAACCTTGTTGTTAAGCGTGTACGTGCTGCCATCCTTCCCGTCCGAAGTTCGGAGCACGAAGGGCGTCTGGTAGTTCAGGGGTGTGCCAATGCTCTGCTGCTTCTCTCCACGAACGGGGGTGATGATGAATTCAGCATCCTGGAAACGATTCTTAACATCCTCCTTGACAGGCGGCACCACAAGTAGCTGAGCTGCGGCCTTGCCAGAAAGCTCTAGAAAACCCAAGCAAGCTGGAGTGCTGGTCGCCACAAATGCCGACTTGGTCTGCAGCTTGACAACATCACCAAAGCGGATCGGTTCGTTGACGTTGCTCATGATTGCTGAGACGAGGCGAAAGTTGAAGCTTGGCTTTTGGCGTGTTGAACGGTGACAAGCTGGCAAGTCTAGGAATGAGGAGGCTACAGCACCAATTTGCCGGAGTTTGAGCCCGCGCTTGCTGGCCAGCTATTGTTGTCGAGCAACTCGCTGCTATCAATAGTAAATTGATAGCCAAGGTGCTTCATCATGAATCGAGGTTTCCTCCGTGCTCTTACCAATTCTTAGCAACGGCGGATAATGACCACGAGAATAGCTCGCCTTCTTCACAACTCAAGTTCCCAAGCACTGACGACCAATTATAGGCGACATCTTTGGCTGCCTGAGAACAAACAGGACGAGACCCGGCCCGATAAGTGTCGATGGTGAATACGATACTAGTTATTTAGCTGAGTCGAAGCTGTGATGCCTGCTTGGTCAACGTTGCAAGCTTCGCTTCAACTTGCTCATGTTGAAGTTCTCAGATGGCTACATTCGCGACCCAAGCGGCAAGCGTATTCTATTTTGCCGCAATCCACAACACAATGAACTCTTGACTCATGGCTGCACGCCGTTGAAGAACAAACTGTTGTATATCGATATTTTATGACCGCACTCGCCGTCTACTGCTTCCTCTTTTTCTCGTTTTTCATCTTATGTCACTCGCTGGAAAAAACTAAACTAAATGGCGAGTCTGCCGACTTGAGGATGCCTTCACCTCCACTTCAGCGCCGAGCTTTTCCTCCCTTCCTCCGTCCTCCAAAGCAGGTCAGGCCTTCTCCCTTCAGCTCGTTCTTGTTTTCTTCTTCTTCGCGTACACAACACACACCGACACGGCTCTCTCGCGCGTGCCGTCTCCCTGACCCACTCGCTGCGACGGGGGTTCCAATGAAGCTGCCTCTGTCGAGACGTTTACACCCGTCACATGCTGCTGTTTATAAACGTTCGAATTGGCAGCTTTCCCCGCGCTGCTCGCTTGTGCTCTTGCTCTTGCCTTCGTAATCGTGGGGACGGGTAGTCGTCTAACAATTTGATCCACCTCCGAGCCACCTTTACCTTCCTTCACTCCTTGCTTAGTTATTCAGGTGCTCGCTGCCGGGCATGTAGGTAAAGCCATCGAAGTGCGCCTGGGCACGGTGAGTTGCGCCTAGCTCCTGCGTCACGGGCGAATCGCGCGCCATTTCGCGTGTGAAAATATTGGCCACGTTACCCGTATCCGCCTCGCTACTCACCACGGGTTTGAAAGGAGGCTCCACCTCACGCTTCAGCAGCTTGTCGAAGTCGATGCTAGCGAAGAACGGGTGGTCCATAATCTCCTGCACACCCGAAGGGCCCGATCCTAACCGCTTTGCCGGGTCACGGCGCAGCAGACCAGTCAGCAGGTCCTTTGCGTCCTCCGAGAAAGCCTGCGTGAACACAACGTCCCGGTGCAAGATGTTGTGGAACATGCGCTTACGGTTACGGTCGAAGAACGGCGTCTGGCCAGTCATCATTTCATACAGCAGTGTGCCGAAGCCCCACCAGTCCACAGCCTTACCATAAGGCAAACCCTTGAGCAGTTCAGGTGCAATGTACTCGGCCGTACCACAGAAAGTCTTGGCGCCATCGGGTACATCCACGTTCTCCTTTGAAAGACCGAAGTCCGTCAGTGCGATGAAACCCTTGTCGTCCATCAAAATATTCTCAAGCTTTAAGTCACGGTAGGCAATGTTGAGCTCGTGTAAGTGCGACATCGACATCAACAATTGAGCGGCGTAGAAGCGAGCACGCTTCTCCGAGAACTTGCGGGACTTGCGAAGATGGAAAAACAGCGACCCACCGTTGTAGTAGTCCATGACCA
Source organism: Phytophthora constricta (assembly GCA_011947335.1). Lineage (NCBI taxonomy): Eukaryota > Oomycota > Peronosporomycetes > Peronosporales > Peronosporaceae > Phytophthora > Phytophthora constricta. Next base: position 22,996 of record JAAVTI010000010.1, on the reverse strand, counting down.
GGTACAGCTTGTCCTCATTCTGGAAGGCATACCGCAGACGCACCACGAACGGGTGGTCAATGTCGCGAAGAATACGGCGCTCCGACTTGGTGTGTTCCACTTGGTTCTTAGCAAACACCGATGCCTTTTTCAGCACCTTCATAGCGTAGATCGCGTTCGGGTTCGCGCCTCCATCCGGAACCTTCTTGCGCACGAGCATCACCTTACCGAAGGCACCCTTGCCAATCACCTTCAGCAGGTCAAAGTCCTCCACGCTAAGCTTGCTGTTCTTGGGCGGCTCCGCGTTCGAAGCCGACCGGCCATTATCCGACATTTGAGTGTCTGACCGGTTACGGGTCGACAACTCCGTCGAGGTGAGAGACGTCTGCGCGTCACTCGTCGTGCGGTTGAAGCGCGGGTAGTTCGGAGGCTGCTGCGGCGCCGGGTTAGCTCTCGGGCCCTCGGTCGCACACTCGGTACACACCCGCTGCGCCGTGCTCGATCCCGGCAAAAACAACCGATCCCTTGAGCACGCATTGCACACCGCGCGGTGACACATGCGGCAATGGTGACGACGGTCGAAGAGCGTAAAGTGGAAGAGACACAAGTTGCAGTGCTTCTCACTATTGCCCATTTTCGAGTTGTTGGCTTCGCGGCGTGAAGATTCCTGTCGTTGCAACGTCGGTCCGCCAGGGACCGCAGGAGCTCCATTGCTGATCAACGCCGGAGCCGACGCTGGCGGCTCGGGGACCGGTTTCTCCCCGCGACATACGTCGTGGCGTCTCTCGTGTCCAAGAACCGGAAAAGTGCGTCCTGGATCTTGTTGATGCAAAAGGCCGTGACGTAATAGTGATTGGCATGAGCTCGTGGCGGACGACCCGCTGAGAGACACGTGCAGCCCGTTCGATGGGGGCGTCCCCATCTAATTTGGTCTGGAAGAGCTGGTCGTTGCTCTCCCAGTACATGGTGCGATGGGCCAAGATACTTTTCACGGATTGCGAATCACCATCTTCAATGCGATGACTCGACTCGATCAACGCAATCGCGCCGTTACGACGCATCAACTGGTCGCCACGTGATTGCAGTAGGTACTTGATGAGTACGCCACCGTATGAGTACCCTAAAAGTACACCCGTCTGGCGGCGGAACGAGCCACGTACGAATCCCAGAGCGAATCCATGTGCTCTTCGGGACTGGCTGAGCCGGGGATTTGTAATCTTTGCTTGCCGTCGCGCATGACGATGACGTTCTTGTTGGGGTTGGCTACGATGATGCCGTAACCCTCGTCCATGGCCTTACGGAAGTACTCGAGCATACTCCCACTCTTGACGCCAGCGTGTAACACTAGCCCCCGACTCCACAGTCCGGGGTACAAGCCGCGGCTTACAGCCACAAACACGAGCAGCTTCTTGCATGTCTCATAGTTGCGGGACACGAACACGTTGGCCTTGACGGGCGCATCGGGCGTGCTATTGGCTGGAATGTAGGCCTCTCGAAAGCCCAACTCCTTCCGCATTGAATCTTGCACGTACTTCACCACCGAGTTGATGATTTCATCTTGGTGCACAGCCAGGTCCGAGTCATCCAGTCCCTTGCCAGTTGCCTTTAGGTGAATCATGCCCTCGGCGTCCATGGCGTAAAGCGGGTGGCTAAACGGCAACGGCGCGCCACGGTTAGGTGAAGTCCCCATTTGGCTCGGGGTTTGGCTTTGACTTTGGGTTTGACTCGGGTGTTGATAGCTGGCGGACGTAGCCGGGGCGGCCGGAATGTTGCCGTTCGCCTGCCACGATTGCTGCGAGTGGTAGTCCGAGCCGTTACTATAGGTACGACTCGGAGCCGAAGGGGGCGCACGGGGCACGCCCCCCGGCAGCTGCGGCCCCGTTTGGGTAATACTTGTTGCCGACCGGGGGCTCCTTGGCTTTGCTCTTCTTGCGCCCCCAGCGAGGGAAGCGAAACGACATGGTTGACCTAAAGCGACAGGGACAGCAACAAGTTAGAATTAGCCTAACGCGAGAGGGGGGCTGGTTAGATAGATACAAACACACAGACGTACCTTGTTTGGTGGGAGAAGGACGGAGCACGGACGCTAGACGCTTGAACTGATGAGAAGCTGGTGGCGTAACGGGCGCACGAGGCAACAAGAAGACGTGAGTCAGTCAGTTCTGGCCGCGTTTGAGTGGCTTTTTGCCTTTGGCACTGCACTCGGCCACTCGGATTCTCTAACACCCCTCCCCTCTTCCATACATACCTGAGGATCCGAGGCCTCTACCGCCTGTGCTGTGTCTAAAGCTTCAGCTTCGGCCAGATGGGAACTCCACGGGCAGAACGTCAGACGCTCCCTAGGCACTGGGCTCGCTCGCTTTCGCGCAACAATCCGAACTGAACGTCCGTCTATCTGGCGTCGTCCCCTCTTGGCCGCCGTCGCTCGGTCGCTTTGCAGGGGGCCCCGCTGTCGTTTGTTGCAAGGACAACAGCGAAGAGCACAAGCGTATCGGAGTGATGGTAGCGTTAGATAGTGAGAGACAGTGTCTATGTGGTGCGGTCTTTTGCAGACGGGTGTACGAGGCGGTCAGGCCAGACGGGGCTAGGGTGCGCAATGCCGCGATTTCATTGGCGGAGCCACATGCAACGAGACGACCGCGACACGAAAAAGGCCAGTCAACGCTGACGCCTGGCGCCGCCTGGTCTTGCTCGCGCGCCCGATTCAGCTCGCTCCAAGATTGGGGAAGCGAGTCTTATCCAGGAAAGACCGCTACGTTAACGCAGGCGAGCGATGTCTTTTACGACGTGAGCAAGCGAGATTTCGGGCGCGCTGACCAGGTGAAGGCGTCATGCCCTTTTCAACTCAGTTTAGTCGTGCCGCCGTCGGCAGATGCGAAGGCTGGGCGGACAACACATTTTTTTGCCTGCATATTTAATTCAGTAGGAAAGGATTCTTGTCGTCCCCAGAATGTGGATGCTGGGCCACTACCACTTCTGATTGGTACTTGTGTGTGTACAACAACCAGCAACAATTGGGCTCTACTGTTGTTTTGCTCGGCAGGTGGTAGCCTCCAAACTTTTGTGAAACAACACCAACGTACATGCGGGAATTCATCGAGAGGGGGACACGTCACGAATGCCCTGGAAGAGTAAGTTCTCGTTGAAACATGTTCCTTATGTAGGCCCACGCTCAAACACATTTTGTTTGAGCAAATTCAGTTTGAGCGTAAGCCTTCATATGGAACATATTTCAACTGGCGTCTTGACTTTCAATCAAGCATGCATAATACTGTAGGGAATTGAAAGTCAAGACGCCAGTTGGAAGAGTGATCTTTCGCGCTAGAGCACGAGGTTTTGCCTACAATACATGTACGAGAATGTATTCGCAAACAGCACAACGATTGAGGACTCGTCGTTCTTTGCATTCGAGCTCGAGACCACAAAGCACTGGGGCCACGGCAGTTTTGTGAGTCGGTCGCGCGAGTCGCGAAAGAGCCAGGCAGGGATGCGCTCAGACTGGCGTCACCTCGTCATCCAATCAGAGCGCCCCGATACGCCGTGTGGACCACATCCTCGACTGGAATGGATACACTTCAGCCGGGCTTTCCACGCGATCTGCTGCATGGGATCTGTGACGTGTGAGCTTCGCCCCACGCCACATGCCTGCTCCAGTCGTTAATTTCATCACTTGCAGTGAGTGACTCAACTGCACTGCCGTGGATTTGTCAAGTGGCTTCAACGATGTTAAAATGACTAAACAGCCATTGACAGCGGGTCCTAAGTCAATGCCTTCCAGACTCCAGAGCGGACCAGCGCTTTTGCGTGGACGTGAAAATATACAACATGACGGCCTCGTTGGGCAGGAAGAACAGCAATATCCTGTAAAGGAGTATCCTGGAGAAATAAGCTCAACAAGCATGGCGACAGCATCTTCATAAACGGCTGCCCGACCGCACAACGCGCTCGAAAGCGATTCCACTTACATCTGCACGGTCACTTTTTAGTGAAAGCAGATCCCAGTGCTGTTCTGTTCATGTTCACTCTTTGTCTTTAAATCTTGAAAGCTTCATCGCCAAGACACGACTCCAACTGCTAAGATCCTTTATGAGTGTCAAATGTTGTATATTACCTCCTGCCTACTGATCCTCGGAGCACTTCGATCGTACTCCTCCTTGCTGTCCGTGTGCACTTACTACTACTACTACGTATCGCTTCTCTCGCATTTCAAGTCATTTCAATCATTCTGTCCTTATCCTGCCTACTTCTCCGACAGCACGCAAAGCAGTTGCGGCACCACCTCCATGCGGAACGGGCCCGGGCCGGCAAACACTTCGCCGTCCACGTTCAGCACGTCCTCCACGATCGGCTCGATCACGAACGCCTTCACCTTGTGGTAGCCCACCAGCTCCGACTGTAGGAATGTGTTGGTCAAGTACCGCACGGCAATCTCCGCTGTCTGCATCACGTTACCCTTGCGGGAGTAGATGAGGTCCAGGTTGCCGTCCGACGGGTGGGCGTACTTGGTCTCGAAGTATACGTTGGAGCCACCAGCCGAAGTCAACTCGGACGTAAAGCTCTGCCACTTGCCCGCATACTTCTCCTCGCTAGCAGGGTGGAAGATCGACTCTGCGTCACCCGTCCACTTCTTGTCAGCAGGGTCCGAGTCGTCGTACACACTGCAGCGCTCGACGTGGTGCTGGTCTTCAGCGCTTTCGTTCATCATATCGTAGTATGTTCGAAGCACCTGCTCTCCGCTTTCGTCGACCGGCGTGTTGTCCGACAGCACATAGCTGATTTTTGCCTCGTGTTTGTGCGGCGCAAAATGCCGCGCTTGATCTTGAGGTAAAGGTAACGGTGTACGCCCAGCCATCGGGTAGCCTCCGACTCGACGGCGATGTCAGAACCAATGCCGTAGCTAACGCCCGTGCAAGCAAACTCGAGTCGTGTGGTGCCATCTTCGTTACTAGCTTGGCATGTCATCACGTCAAGCGGACGGATCTTGCGCTTGATGACGCAGTAGACCGACGATTCATGTGTGGGGGTGCCTACACCCTTGCCAAAGGCGTTATCTGTACCGGCGCAGATCAGCGAGACCGGAGTCGTGGCCACCAAGGTACGCCATACATCCTCTTCGCGAGAAAATACGCCGTTCATGAACTCGTTCACTGTGCCGTCCCCGCCGACGAACACGACGGCCTCGTATCCCTTGCTCAAGTCAAATGCTGCGCCAATATCGCGCGCGTGGCCGCTGTACTGTGTCTCTTCAACGTCGCACTGAATACCTGCAAGCTCGAGCAGCGGTCTCCATTGCTCCCAGACCTTGCGGCCGCGACGTTTGCCAGAGTGTGGATTCACGACCACTTTGATGCGTCGCGTTAAGTTTTCCGGTACACGAGCCAACCATTTAACAAACAGTTGCAGTGCAGCCACTAGCTTGGCGGCCGTAGCCTCATCGGTGAAACGCATCGTCAAGGTGCGATACCGCCTCATAAGCCGACGGTGGTTCTTGCCTCTTCCGGGGTCATGTAGTGCACGACCACGTCGGTCTTGCTGTCAGCTTCCAGTGCCGCAGCAAGCAGGTCGTCCTTGCTGATATGGAACTCCTTGGTCTTCTTGCGGAAGAGCGAGATGCGCTGGCAGTTGATGCCGTCACGGTCCACCTCGACCTTCATTTTGCGCCAGACCGAGCCCATCTGCATCTCCATGGGAGCTGTCACAATGCACTCGTCCGGGAACTCTCTTAGTCTGTGCGAGTACATCTCACGCACGATCTCTCGGGCCGAAGCCGCCGTGGAGAAACGGAAGCGCACTTGACGTTTCTCTATCGCCTCGATGGCGGCGTCGCGTTGCGGGCAGCCTGCCCAGCTCTTGGAGCGCGTCAGTCTCAAGCTGCCAGGCGGCTCGTCGCCGTCCTCGCTGCTGTCGTCAGCGCGGTCGGCGTCTTTCGTCACCACCAGGCCTTTCGACGGGACGGCCACAGTGCTGGCTCGTCGAAAGTGGTTCTTGCTCTTGGCTGGGGACTGGGCCACTGGCAGCGGCCGGTTGGCCTGCTGCAGCACGAGCTCCCGCAGCTCGCGCACGCGGTCCTTGTCTTGGCCTGTGAGCAGGTCGCCGTCGCTGCTGGTGGCTGTGGCGGCGCTGGACAGCCGCTTGGTCTGGATGGGGCCCAGCTCGCTGTCATCGTCGCTGTCCTCGGCTGGCTGCGTCTCCACCGAGTCGAACAGTTGGTTCTCGTCCTCGATGGTCTTGACGGGGCCCACGTCGCTCTCGTGGCGCGAAGCGAGCGTGGCCACTGTCATGAGGAGGAGGAGGAAGTTGTCGTAACGTGTGTGATGTGTCAGTGGTGTGGTGGGTGTGGGTTCTGTGGTCTGTCTCCTTGCGGATGAAAACACAAGTGAGCGACGACGTTGAGGTGGAAGGACGGAGTGACTGCATACACCCGTGGAAGCAGATATCTGACGTATAGAGGGAGATAAGCAGGGAATGTAGGATAAGAGGTTGAAAGTAATCGATTTTTCGTGTTTAATGTAATCATGATAGCTGGGGTATGTGATCCCATGGGTATTAGGCTTCTATTCGAGTGAGGGCTTCTATTCGAAGCTGATGGCACAATCAGTCTTTTTCGGACCGAAAAACGATTACGGTCGCAGTCAATCATCGCAGAAACGTTAGCTCTGCCATCGCCGCTGATTGTGCTGAAGTTCCCATTCCCATCTGGAGACGTCTCGCAATTCTCCGCATTGACAACACGTGCTGCGAGCGAACGGCTGGTCGTTTGTCGCCAATGCGCCGTCGGCAATAACCACACGTTGGCTCGGGCTCTCACTTCGTCCGACTCAAGTCCAGAGACGCGCTTGACGTTGTGAGCGCAGAGACGCTGGCCTGGTGTGGACTCATGTCGCCGTGTTTTGAACCGGCGATAGAGCGGACGCTCGCCGGCGGAGAACCAGCAAACGTGTCGTGGACGCGGCCCGGCGGTCGTTGCTCCACCCACCCATCGATATCTTTCTTCGACCGATGGCTTGATACGGGACACGTTGCTGCATGCCGAGGCTCGACCACCAACGAAAGTCAACGCTGGTCACGGCCGAGGACGTCGCAGAGCCTTTTTCCCGTGGATTACGCACACATCGACCAGAAGGCGGTCGAACGAATGATGGTCTTTCTTGAAGGATCCGACCTGCTTGTTTTGTTGCCTTGCTGCCAAACAAGTCGGAGACCTTCGGCCAAATCACACTGCGACTGAATTTCTTCGTCCCGCAATCGACAGCTCTTCGGATAACCGAAGTGTTCTCCATGCGTGCGAGTGTTCGCGTTCTCTCACGCCGAGAGTCTCAGCCACGGCTGCCTAATGCAAATCAGCTCGAGGCGGAGCAGCCAAAACCAGATCGCCATCTCTATAACTAAAGTTTTCAATTGACAAGATGTTACACCGCAGCTAGCAAAATCTGGACGCACGGCATGGCATATCCGTCCGTCGCCAACGTTACATGCGCATGAGAGTTGGCTACGCGCCTGAACTCAGCAGATCCCAGCGTCGTCTGGACTGCATCGAAAGCCCTGCACGATCTCCACGTCGTGCAGCGCGCGCCGCTCTGGGGATGGGAAGAACCACGACGCCCGCATGCCGTCAGTGCCGCACACGACACTCAGGTGGCGCTCCAGTCGGGTCGTCGATTTGTCCCCACCACGCCGAGCCGCTAGCTGGTCTGCGATGAGCGTGAACAGCGGGTCCTGATAAATATTGTATACCTCCATGACCAGCATGAGCGAGCAGAAGAGTCCAAAGACAGCGGCCGCCGCGAGGATCCAGCCGCCCAGTCGCCCTGGGAACTGGTCGGTCTGCAGCCCGCACGTGTACTTGCCCCGCGTGCACATGGCGTACTGCATGGCCACCAGCAGCGCCCCCTGCACACTCGTCACAGTCGCATACAGCAACAACAGCAAGAACGCCTTGTGGTTCCCAATGCCGACGCAGTTGTTCACCCAAGGACTGCAGAGCAGACAATGTCATCATTCGTATTAGACCCCCACAACAACTCAAGAAAAGCTTCACCCTACCAGTGGTGATCTTGCAGTACGATGCACCGTTCGCACGTGTGGCAATGCATAGCCCTGCCTCAATCACATGCTCAACAAAGGTTAATCCCCACCTCATATTGCTAGGCTGGAACAACGAAGCAGATCACCTCGACGGTCGGTAGATCTCGCACTCGTCGCAGTAGATGAGCAGCGAGCCGTCGTCCTCGCACTGCTCGTACTGCTGCAGCGGCATCTCCTCTTCGACCTCCTCCACCTCGTTCTCCTCATCTCCGGACAGCAGGAGCCCATGGAGCTTGGACGGCACCGTGCCCGGGTTGGTCGTGAGCACCGTGACGTGGCACCAGAGCACCATGAAGAAGAGCCCCGAGAACCACACGCCCTCCGTCATCCCCATGAGCGACAGCAGCCCCACCCACTGCGAAATAGACGACAGCACAGCCGAGAGCAGGCCGACGAGCAACCCCCACGCGAAACACGCGATCACGAGGCCTGCGGGGTCCCACACGAACCACAGCGTTCGGCGCCCATTATGACCATGACGAGACGTCATCGTCGACTGCGCATATTGTGCCCCATGCGGCAGGTTGATGATGGTGTGGCGCACATCAATTTCAAATTGATGATGTGTGCCACACCAGATTGTCTCGCGCGATCGCGCGACTGGCGACCACCTTTCTGGCCGATTTGCTTGGAACGACGCTACCAACTAACGGCTCGAAAGCTCTCTCCATTCAACCTCTTAGCGTGTTTGCAAGCGGAGCTCCGCGTTGGCGATCGCTCTTGAAGCTCCAGCTTCTCGGTAGTCGCATTGAGGCCTCTGTGACGTGATCTGTCGGACTTATTAAAAATAGTTGCCGATCCGTCCGTGGATGACGTGCTTGCGCTAGTCGCGCTTGAAGGTTTCACACGTCATCACCTTCAATGGCCAGCGACGCGCTGTCCGGTGTCTGGCTCAAGAGCTCCTCGCTTTCCATGTCGCTCTCGCCCGACTCCATGTCCTTCTCCATGAGTCTGGACTCGCTCCCGCCGGAGCTTCGAGCAGACCCGATCGTGATGCTGCATGGGATGCCGCACGACCTGTACGGCATGGCAGAGCAACAGGAGTATGGCTTTTACGGGCTCGAGTTCGACGGAGCGTTGCGACCCGGTGGAAAAGTGCGACTCATGTCGAGAAAGGCGGCGGGGCTGCTGCTGAATTATCTGGGCATCGGAGCAATGTACGGCGGCATCAACAGCGCGCTGGTGCCGTTTTTGGCCCACTACCTGCAGCTGAAGGAGTACCAGGTCCGCGCGGCGACGACGGTGGTGAACACGGCGTGGAACTTTAAAGTGTTTGGCGGACTATTGACGGACAGTGTGAGGGTCTGTGGGTATCGACGAAAGCCGTACTTGATTGTGGGGTGGCTCCTGTGCTTCACGAGCTTGCTGTATCTTGGAGTTTCGGGCGTGACGAGAGATGGCGCCGCAGATGCAGCGTGGAAGTATACGCTGTGTATGACGCTTGCAACGATTGGATACTTCTTGGCGAATGTCGCTGCAGACGCGCTCGTGGTGGAGATTGCGCAGCGGAGCCTCTGCCGACACGAGGACATACGCAGGTGAGCACCTACGCCGTGAGGATGCTTGGAATGGCCATCATGGATCTCTTCGTGTCGGGTACGCTCAATGGACCTTCCTACGGGGAGCTTCTCGTGGTCGCTGGATGTGAACCAAGTCATGCTGGTGCTGGCTGCGTTTGCGCTAGTGCCACTTGCAGGATCTATTTGGTTCCTACATGAAGACCCAAAGTCGAGGACGGTGCCGATCCTCGCTTTTGACGGCGCAGTCACCTGTCCGGTATCGTCACAACAACGCCACCAACCAGATTCGGCACCTGTTGACCCGCCATTAGACTTTAGTGAGCGTTGTCATCTCATTTGGCGGCTCGTACAGAGTCGAGCGATGTGGCAGCTCCTGATGTTTGAGCTCTTGGCGAATTTCTGCCTTACGATCGATTCGAATGCGATCGGATCGATCGAAGCCAACTGGACAAACGTGACAACCTGGACAAAGAATGTTTCAACCGCAGTATGGGGACTAGCCTTCGTTCTCGGCTTGCTTTTAACGCAACGCTTTTTCCTGCGAGGAGCGTGGGGGCATCTCTTCTGCACTGCCACGGTTTGGGCTGTGGAGTTGATGTGGTAACAGTAGCGTGCACTGTGTTCGAGGTGGTTCGAAGTCGGTACTTCTGGCTGTACATGGAGGTGCTGGCCGCTCCAGCAATAGCGCTGCGCTTCCTCATTCTCGTGTTCCCGATTGTGGAGCTAGCACCACGAGGCCTCGAGGGCACCACCTACGGCCTTGTGATCACCTTCCGCAACCTGGCCATCCCGCTCGGCGTCTCAGCTTACAAGGCCATCGACTCATATTTCGCCATCTCGGACGAGGACGTACATGGTGACTCGGACTCTACGAGACTACAGGTCTCCTATACGTTTCTCATTGCTTGGGCGATGCAGCTCCTGAGTCTTGCTTTCATCGGGCTGCTTCCCCATCAGAAACTCGAGGTGCAGCAATTGCGCTACTATGGCGGCTACAGCACTTCGGCCGGATGGTTAGTGGTCGTCACCCTGTTCAGCGTGCTGATCTACACGACGACCACAAATATATTGACTCTCTTCGAGAGCACAGCTTGTCTTCGCATGGCCGGCGGATCAGGCTGCTAAAAGTTGCAAACTACCTACCGGTAGATGACAGCGCAATTCAAGACCACACCGTCAGCTCAAGCTGGCATCATGCAGTGATTTCATCGTAGTAATTTAAAACCAACTAAGTAAACGTTCCCCACCGCCTCCGTATCGTCAGGTTCACAAGTGTCGACGAGCCAAGAGGTACGATTAACCGCTAAAGATTTGCATAGACTAGACCCGTCGCTGATTTGCGCAAGGATCCATCCGTCCAACGTCATGGAGCTGCTCTCGGTGTATTGCGTGGAGCTCAATGGGTCGCCTCTGCGCTCCTCGCAGTGCACGCAATTGCTGGGGTTTCAAGGTACGTTTAAAGTGTACTAAGGGGGCATTGTGACAATGGTCTCACATACTTGTTGTTCGTCTCTCTTGTAGGTTCACTGCTGCTGTTGGCGCTGTTGTGTATGAGGCGCGTCTTGCAACTCGCTGGTGGACGGAAAAGACGCTCAAGCTGCTGGTATGAGCTCGAGATTTGGGTATTTGCTCTCCATTTGCTGCTAGTTGGGGCTGCTGTGGCTGCTTCGGTGGCTGTGATGGCCATTGCAACGCCACATCATTCCTCAGCGTCGCTCGTGTGTGGTGCGACTATCGCGGCAGCAACGTGGTTCTTCTACGTAGTTGTGCTGTGGTTTGAGTTCATGCAGTACCGACGAAGTTGCATGGCCATCACTCTGCTTGTGGTGTTGTCGGCCGTTGAGGAGCTGGCGCTAGGAACAGCAACGTCTGGAGATATGGTGCCCATGGATCAGTTTATTGAGATGCTGGTGCACTGGAAGCCGATGGTATCGACCGCAATTGCGACTGTCACGGTGCTTCGAGCGTTGTTGTACAGGCCTGCTAAGCAAGACAAGAGTTTTGATGAGGTCGCGAAGGCTCATGGCAGCACGAAGGTCGGGGAGCAAGAAGAGATAGTGAGCCCGCTGGATCGTGTCGGATGGTTTTCTCAACTCTCGTACCAGTGGATCTCTCCGTTTATTGCGCTGGGGAAGAAGCGTCGGCTAGAGATGCACGATGTTCCGAGCTTACCGCTGCGAGATACCACATCCGTCGCCGCAGACTTGTTCGAACAGGAGCTGAACCGCGAGTTTCGTGAGCACAAACCGTCGGAACGATCATTTTTGCGTGTGACTCGGCGATTATATGGGCCTGACGTGATTGTATTTGGTGCTTGGTCTACTGCAAACAAAGCAATCGGGTTAGCGAGTCCGTTGTTGCTGAAGTTGTTCCTTGACTGGGCCGGATCATCGAGCCCATCGCTGGAAACGGGCTACTACCTGGCCGCAGCAATGATAGGACGGTCTATTCTTTCTGCAGTGTCCGGGACGCAGTATAACCTGGCCTGGAAACGTTTTGATCTGCGAGTTCGTGCTGGTTTGGTGTCTGCTATCTATGCGCGGACGCTACACCTATCAGGGCATGGGAAGCGGCAAGCTGGTGGGCTCGGACGTATCACGAACCTAATTTCTGTAGACGTTGGGCGCATTGTTGGTATGCCCAGCACACTGTTCGACATGGTGCTTATTCCTGCAGAAATCGCCGTAGCTCTTGTGTTGCTGAGCAAAGCGGTCTCGGTGGCATTTGTGGCAGGCATAGCTGTACTGGGTGTCATGCTGCCACTGCAAACTGTACTGGGGCGCAAAATTCAATGCGTCACTGCCGACATGATGCAGTACCGTGATGAACGTGTTGGTTTCGCAGCCGAAACTTTAAAGGCAATTCGTACACTAAAACTTTTAGGTTGGGTGTTGCCGCGGCTTGAGGCGATGAGTGCACGCCGGTTGCTTGAAATGGGAAGGCTACAAGTGCGCAAATACCTGGATGCCTTTTGCGTGTTCTTTTGGGCATCAACTCCAGTCGTCGTTCAAGTCTCGGTGTTTGCTACTGCAGTTTTCTCGGGGCGAGATATTTCAGCAGCAGACGCATTCACTGCTATCGCACTGCTGGACCGGCTTATTTTTCCGATGAACTATTTTCCGTGGATTATCAATGGATTCCTGGAAGCAAAGGTGTCGGCGCTGCGTATTCGTGGATTTCTATTTGACAGAGAAGATCAAGAAGACCATGCAATAACTGAAGAAATCCGCAGTAAGAACTATGAAGCGCCTCCCGAGAAGGGAGGACAAAGCGAAAATGTTGTCAGTATAAAAATTGTGAGTTTGGCTGGGGCACGAAGAGTAGCGACGGTGGCGAAGAAGAGATCACCGAAGAATCGGAGATAGAGACAGCTCTTTTGCTGAAAGACTCGCTGTCCTTGGAATCACATGTCACGTCCCCATTTACGTTGCAGATTAACCAACTGACACTGCGAGCAGGATCAACTTACGTGGTATGTGGGCCTGTCGGTGCGGGCAAGTCGTCGTTGCTGCTGGCACTTCTAGGCGAAATGCCTCAGCGATTCAGTTCAAGAACTCTTTCTAATGTGTTTCACAGACGACAACAGTTTTCAAGCTGCTCGTACGCCCCACAAAGTTCGTGGCTCTTCCGTGGGAGCGTGCGCTCCAACATCACTCTGGGAAGTGTAGAGGGTGGGGACCTGGATGAAGAACGCTTTGACCTTGACCGCTTCAATCATATTTTACGGGCGTGCGAGCTTGACGTAGATCTTAAGAACATGCGACTACCCTATGATGTAGCTGAAAGTGGCAGCAACTTCAGTGGAGGTCAGCGTGCCCGAATCAACCTTGCCCGCGCTCTTTACCAGCGAGCAGATCTCTACTTGCTAGATGATCCGCTCAGCGGATTGGATGTGAACACAGCGCGGAAAGTGGTGACAAATTGTTTTAAGTCTGGCTCCGGTATTTTTCCTGCCGGTTCTGCAGTAGTGATTGTGACTCACTCGCTTCATCTTCTGCCGCTCTTCCCAAACACTGCGCAGGTTCTTGTCATGGACGGAGGATGTATCATTGAGCAGGGCACGTACGGGGTCTTAAAACGCAAGAGCCATCTAGCCGCTTAATGACGCTTCTTGAGAGTGAACCCAGCAACGATCAATTCGAGGGCGATGTTGAAAGTGCTTCTGAAGCACAGCAAGAGGAAGAGGACCTATCAGCATCACCAATGAAAACCAAGGAAGAGCAAGCAGAAGAAAGCGAAGATGAAGAGGAGACCAAGGAGACTAATGAAGAACATCGAGAATCTGGCGTGGTTGGGTGGCACGTTTGGAAAACCTACTCCATATCTATGGGCTGGGGACTATCGGTCGTCATTTTGCTGGCTGTGGCAGTCATGCAGATATCGCGAAATTCGCTCGACTGGTGGATCGCAGTGTACACAAACGGGAAGCATGCGATCACCCCACGAGAGTTCGCAATGGTGCTGCTGTACATCGCTGGCGCGAATATTGCTGCAGTCTTTTCCGCTCCTTTCTCTTTGCTTATGGTGGGCTACGAGCTGCACGAGCCACGTACGCTACCCTTGTGTGCAGTGTGTTTGCTGCACCGCTGCGCTTTTTCGAGCGAACACCAACTGGTCGTGTGCTCAATAGACTGAGTGGGGACACTTATGCCGTGGATGAGTCGCTGCCGTTCATTCTCAACATATTCTTGAAGGACGCCGCGGATGTAATCGGCGCGCTCACCATTCTTTTATGGTAATCGACTGGTTCTGGTGCTACTCGTGCCATTGAGTGTCTTGTACTTTCACTTGCAGCGTGACTATCGCCCGGGTTCACGCCATTTAAAGCGGCTCGATGCAGCGGCGCAATCACCATTGCTGGCCATGTTCACTGACACTCTAGATGGGCTTAGTGTGATTCGCGCTGCGCGCAAGCAGCGGCAGTACGCTCGTGGTTATGGAGTGCGCTTGAACCGTAGCCAGCGTGTTTCGTTCCTCGGCTCGACTACTGGTGCCTGGTTTGGTCTACGACTGGACATGTTAGGTGTATGTGTCACGTCTTTCGTTGCGGTGTTTGCGGTGGCGGATTTCAATCTCACAGGCACAGTAAATCCCGGCATTCTCGGACTTACACTGACGTATGCACTGCCGATTGTCGGCAAGCTCAATTCGATTCTCAACAGCTTTGTGGATACGGAGCGTCAGATGATCGCTGTTGAGCGTGTGAAGGAGTACGCGGATTTGGAGCCTGAAGAGGCTGTTGTTGGAACAGAGAATACTGCACTAGCGAACGAGATTCCATCATCGTGGCCTTCCAACGGGCACATTGTAGTCAAGGCGCTTACGGTCACCTATGGCGATTCTGCTCAAAGTCATGATCACCACGAGAAGTTTGGAGATGCAGAATGGGAATGGGTCGGCCCTCGAGTAGCGACTCCAGCTCTCAAATACGTCACATGCGATATTCCAGCGGGTCAGAAGCTGGGAATTTGTGGACGCACAGGTGCTGGGAAAACAACGCTACTTAACGCGCTGTTCCGAGCGGTGCCATGGGAACGCAGAGGTAGTATCCTGATCGACGACATACCGCTAGACTCGCTTGAACTTCAGGATCTACGATCGAGGCTGACTTACATTCCGCAGGATGTCGTGCTGTTCTCAGGCACAGTTCGCTCCAATCTTGATCCTGCCGGTGTCTTCGACGATGAGCGAATTTGGTCAGTGCTCCATAAGTGCGGGGTCTCGCAAATGCTGTCGCCAAGCTGGAGCGAGGGCTGGATGCTGTCGTCGAAGGTGGTGCTGAGGAGCAAGCCGCGACATTTAGCAAGGGGCAAGCGCAACTTTTGTGCATCGCACGAGCATTGCTGCGGCCTTCCAAGGTGCTTTGTATTGATGAAGCCACAGCATCTATCGACCACGAGACCGAACGAGCCATTTCTAAGGTGAGCTCTTGATGATTGACTGCGTCACCTGGCAACTTGCTAACTCTGTTTTGCTTTCGTGCACAGGCTATTGCATCGGAGTTCGCGATGTCCACGGTGCTGACGGTAGCACATCGTCTTCAAACTATTATGCACTGCGATCGTGTTTTGCTACTCGACAAGGGGCGTATCGCTGAAAGTGGTGACCCGAGAGAGCTGGCTCAGAACTCTCAGTCGCTGTTTTATCGTCTAGCGAACGCCTCGATCGACGATAGTAATATGTTGTGAAGGTCATCTGACCAGGGAAGAGCGTTCACCAATGATAAAACCCAGCGCAAATGAAACAAAGTGAGCAGATGCATGCTGAATTGTGCCGAAACTTTGTTCAAGCTCTTATTCCAAATTGGAGCTAACAACACACAAGATGGTTCACTTCTTTTAAGAACCCTTTGTGTTAACTTGGTCACGTGTTTCATCCGTCGCCTGCAGATCAAGCAAGCAAGATAGTTAGCAAAAAAGCCGATCGAGAACAGTGCCTCTTATCGCGACGTGCTTACGTTGTGCATGTGCGGCTGCCTTGCAGCTGGCGCTTCGCATTGATCTCGTGATCGCCTAAAATCATCCCAAAATTTAATGCGCTCTTCGATCAAGACTTCAATCGCTTGGTTTGTGTGCATTCAGCACAGTTAAAACCTTTACAAGGGAGGCGTCGTGGTCAGCTTGGCGTTGCTGGGGAAGTCAAAGTACGCGAACCCTGAAGGCAGCACGTGGAGAACGTGCCCCGCGTTCTTCTCGTTCTCCACCGTCTCCACGAATGCGTCGTAAAGGCGTCGACGGACAGCAGGCCCCGAAAGGTGCAACGACCGGGTGGTCGTCCGTCATTCCGGCGCTGCGAGCAAGCGGCGTGTCAATGAAACCTGGCGCCATGCCAACGACTCGGACGTTGTGCTCCTCCTTCATGGACGCCAACGCACGAGTGTAGCCCACAACCCCGTGCTTCGCCGCCGTGTAGTCTGCGGCGATCCGGGTCCCACCCAACCCGAAGATGCTGGCGATGTTCACAATCACACCTTCTTCCTCGAGCGACTTCATGCGGTGGATGCCCACTTGAGTGCCGCGCATGACGCCCATGAGGTTCACCTCGATCACCTTTTGCCAATACAGGGACGAGTCGTCCTCGAAAAACTTGGCGTCCGTGCTGATGCCGGCGTTGTTGACGAGCAGGTTGGCCTCGCGGTCGAAGAACTTGGGTGCTGCGTCAAAGGCGACCCCGAAGCTGGCAGGCTCCGTCACATTCTGCACCACGGCACCAACACGCTGTTTGCCAAAGGTTTGCTGGAGCTCGTCCGTCGTGGCTTTGAGCAGCTTCTCATTGATGTCGGTCAGAACGACGGAGCCACCACCGCGCAGTACGAACTCGGCGAAGCCGCGGCCGACACCTGAAGCAGCACCGGTCACGATTCCTACGGCCTTTTGAAGCTTCATGGCGGGCAAAGAAGAGCTTAGACGAATGAAGTGCGTGGCCAAGCGAGGGAACTTGAGGAATGAGAACCACCCGCGCGATTTGAAGCGAGGGTATCGCGTGGTTGAAGCGGTCGCTCGAGCCTCGATCAGATCATCCCTCGACGGTCGAGGGATTATCCAGCCCACCGAAAGTCGTTCAAATGATGCGTGTATAGACAATCCTCTTCTTAGTGATAGCCTCGGAAAAAAGAGTTTTTGTCACTAGCAAGAGGTATCACTATCAAAAGTTGTACCATGTAAGAGGTACATTTGACATGCTTTCACACGATGACATCGCCCACCAAGCCATCCAGCACCCGCATCAGGCTCATCAATGCCCAGTGGCTGCAGATTTGTCGTCATAAGGACGACTATCCCTCTGCCAGTCAAAGCCATCTCTCCCACTGGGCTCATAAGACGTTCCAGCTTGCGTGCCTTCATTTGCAGGCTGTGATTTCAGCTGAGGTTGAGGAGGACAGCCTTGAGTGTAGTAACGAGCAGGAGGAAGACCTGCAAGAGATAGCTGATACGGTGGTGAGAGCCGCAGACCTTACTGCCCAGGAACTACAGGAGCGACTGTAGTGAATAGCCAAGCTCTTTATAGCAGAAACGCAGGTTTGAGCGCTTTCACAACCAGCTCAATGTGAGCGATGTCACTCAGGTCTCGAACTACTTCTCTGGATGAGTGAGGTGGGAGTACGAGGATGTGGCCATCAGTTCACTCAGCCAGAGTGAGTTGGGACGGTGTCGGAGCGACAAGTCACAAGCGAAAGGGGGTTTGCCAGCGTTGGAGCTTTTCCTCCTCGTGTTACCAACGGTGAGCACGTTGTGTATATTTAGTGAATACAGTCTCAGTTTTGCATTATTCCTCGCACAGCTGGTTATCTCGCCTTTGCTTACCCAAGTCCACCTGCGTTTCTGCTAGGTTATGAGCCCAAAAATTGCTTTTCTTTGCATAGCACTTCATCCGCTGGTAGTTGCCAGCCTCACTGATCACTTTCTGAGTGCTTTGATTCTCTACGTGAAGCACTGAAGAAGGAGGTTTAGCACCAGTGATTTCCTTCAGCAACTTTCGTGACCACATTAAATCATCCACGCAAAAAGCAGCAGCTATCAGCTCTGAACTGCATGTCGCCGTCGTCACTTTGCTCTGAAATTTGCTTCTGAACGCAATTGTGTGCCCATTCAGCTTCAGCACATATCCAGTGACCGAACGACTTGTATCTGGATCATTGGCATGATCTGCATCACAGTACGCATCAATATGCAATGGCTCCACCATTTCTTCAAACCGGTAAACTAGTCCATATGTTCGCGTGCCCTTAAGATACTGCAGCACTCGCTTGGCACTAGTCCAGTTTTGCTTCGTATATGCATTTGCATATTTACTCAGAAGTCGTACTGCGCACGCCAAATCCGGTCTTGTGCAGGTCACTAAATAGTGAAGAGCACCGACCAATTCCTGTACGGAATTTTGGGATCATTTATCTTTGTCTTGTCCTGTTCAATAGGAGCAATCGGCTCGTTCTGCTGTTGAGGAGATCTCACGGGCTTGGCGTTAGTCATGCCAAATCGCTCCAGCAATCGGTCAATATAAGCTGTTTGCGAGATGCATAAGTATTCATCAGACACGTACTGAACTTCCATTGATAGAAGATGCCGCACACGCCCGAGATCCTTCAACGCAAACTTAGCCGCCAATTTACTTATGAAATTGTCAATCTCATTGGTCTTTCCCGCGATGACTAAACCATCGACGTACACGGTAACATACACCACTCTGTCATCACACCATCTTTGGTAAAGCCCGACATCGAACACACATCGTTCAAATCCAATCTCCATCAAAACTTTGTGTAGTGTGTGATACCACAGGCGAGAAGCCTGCTTCAGTCCGTACAAGCCTTTCAGAAGTTCACAAACTCTACCCGTCCCATCATCAAAGTACTCGGGCTGCTCCATATAAATTTTAAAGCCCTCAAGCACTCCGTTCAGAAATGCAGTCACGAAATCAACGTGTTTGCATTCTAGCGCAAGCAACAACACCAATATGAGAATCAGCCTTATTGTTTCCAGTCGCACGACGGGTGAGTAGGTCTCGACATAGTCTATCCCCTTCTTTTGTTTGCATCCACGGACTGCTAACCGTGCTTTCAGTCTATCAAGTAGACCTTCTCGTTACGCTTTATGCGCAACACCCACGTGGACGTCAAGACGCTCACTGGTTTTCCATCCTTTGGCATCGGTCGCTCCACAAGCTTCCATGTGCCATTAAGTTCATGAGCCTCCATTTCTTTTTGCATGGCTTCCATCCACTTGTGCTGCAGTGGTGAAGCAAGCGCTTCCTGCACGCTAGAAGAGGATTGCCCATTAATTTGTCAATGACTTGTGCAGCCATCACATAATCCTTCATGCGTGAGGTTGGCTTTTCGTTCTCATGGAGCGTCTTAATTTTGGTAACGTCGGAAATGCAGCTTCTCCATTGACTTGAGACGCGTTTGCATTAGCAAGGATGGTGGGGCTACAGGCGACATCGGCAGTGCCGGTGCCTTTTCTTCATACTCCTCCTCCTCTGTAGCCACGCCCTCACGGTGATGATCTCTCGACGGTCCCACATCCTCAGGCGCAAGCTCAATCACTTCTCCCACCGAAGCTGCAGTATCCGAGTTGCTACTCGAACGCGCCGAAGCTCCCACCGAAGGTCCCGCCGAAGCTGCGTCAGCAACAGCTTGCGTGATGGTACCTGGCAAGTGTTGGCGCATTCCTGGGCCGCCACATAAGTGACGGGAGCGGAACAAACGGTATTTGAGCGTAGTAGTGTTGCCGCCCCAACAGTAGTGCATTTAGATAAGTTTGGTCAACTGTGATGTCCTCGCGGAAATGGACATCCCGCACTTCCAAAGTTTTGCCCGTTATCAGGTGCAACAAGCGATATCCATGCTTCGTACGAGGAAATCCAAGAAACAAAGCAGGCTCAGCCTTTGCTGATAATTTATTCTGCCTTTTCCTTGGGTACATGAACATACCCCACACAACCACATACTTTGAGTTGCGTCACATCCGGCTTCACACCTACGAGCTTCTCTGTCGGCGTCATGCCTTTCAATGCTTTGGTAGGACTGACATTGTCCACTTCCACCACATAACGCAAGATGGTGGAAGTGCGGGATGTCCATTTCCGCGAGGACATCACAGTTGACCAAACTTATCTAAATGCACTACTGTTGGGGCGGCAACACTACTACGCTCAAATACCGTTTGTTCCGCTCCCCGTCACTTATGTGGCGGCCCAGGAGATGCGCCAACACTTGCCAGGTACCATCACGCAAGCTGTTGCTGACGCAGCTTCGGCGGACCTTCGGTGGGAGCTGGCGCGTTCGAGTAGCAACTCGGATACTGCAGCTTCGGTGGGAGAAGTGATTGAGCTTGCGCCTGAGGATGTGGGACCGTCGAGAGATCATCACCGTGAGGCGTGGCTACAGAGGAGGAGGAGTATGAAGAAAAGGCACCGGCACTGCCGATGTCGCCTGTAGCCCCACCATCCCTTGCTAATGCAAACGCGTCTCAAGTCAATGGAGAAGCTGCATTTCCGACGTTACCAAAATTAAGACGCTCCATGAGAACGAAAAAGCCAACCTCACGCATGAAGGATTATGTGATGGCTGCACAAGTCATTGACAAAGTAATGGGCAATCCTCTTCTAGCGTGCAGGAAGCGCTTGCTTCACCACTGCAGCACAAGTGGATGGAAGCCATGCAAAAAGAAATGGAGGCTCATGAACTTAATGGCACATGGAAGCTTGTGGAGCGACCGATGCCAAAGGATGGAAAACCAGTGAGGGTCTTGACGTCCACGTGGGTGTTGCGCATAAAGCGTAACGAGAAAGGTCTACTTGATAGACTGAAAGCACGGTTAGCAGTCCGTGGATGCAAACAAAAGAAGGGGATAGACTATGTCGAGACCTACTCACCCGTCGTGACTGGAAACAATAAGGCTTATTCTCATATTGGTGTTGTTGCTTGCGCTAGAATGCAAACACGTTGATTTCGTGACTGCATTTCTGAACGGAGTGCTTGAGGGCTTTAAAATTTATATGGAGCAGCCCGAGTACTTTGATGATGGGACGGGTAGAGTTTGTGAACTTCTGAAAGGCTTGTACGGACTGAAGCAGGCTTCTCGCCTGTGGTATCACACACTACACAAAGTTTTGATGGAGATTGGATTTGAACGATGTGTGTTCGATGTCGGGCTTTACCAAAGATGGTGTGATGACAGAGTGGTGTATGTTAGCGTGTACGTCGATGGTTTAGTCATCGCGGGAAAGACCAATGAGATTGACAATTTCATAAGTGAATTGGCGGCTAAGTTTGCGTTGAAGGATCTCGGGCGTGTGCGGCATCTTCTATCAATGGAAGTTCAGTACGTGTCTGATGAATACTTATGCATCTCGCAAACAGCTTATATTGACCGATTGCTGGAGCGATTTGGCATGACTAACGCCAAGCCCGTGAGATCTCCTCAACAGCAGAACGAGCCGATTGCTCCTATTGAACAGGACAAGACAAAGATAAATGATCCCAAAATTCCGTACAGGAATTGGTCGGTGCTCTTCACTATTTAGTGACCTGCACAAGACCGGATTTGGCGTGCGCAGTACGACTTCTGAGTAAATATGCAAATGCATATACGAAGCAAAACTGGACTAGTGCCAAGCGAGTGCTGCAGTATCTTAAGGGCACGCGAACATATGGACTAGTTTACCGGTTTGAAGAAATGGTGGAGCCATTGCATATTGATGCGTACTGTGATGCAGATCATGCCAATGATCCAGATACAAGTCGTTCGGTCACTGGATATGTGCTGAAGCTGAATGGGCACACAATTGCGTTCAGAAGCAAATTTCAGAGCAAAGTGACGACGGCGACATGCAGTTCAGAGCTGATAGCTGCTGCTTTTTGCGTGGATGATTTAATGTGGTCACGAAAGTTGCTGAAGGAAATCACTGGTGCTAAACCTCCTTCTTCAGTGCTTCACGTAGACAATCAAAGCACTCAGAAAGTGATCAGTGAGGCTGGCAACTACCAGCGGATGAAGTGCTATGCAAAGAAAAGGAATCGAATTGCTGAGCTTGTGGAGAAGAACAACATCAAAGTCGTGTACGTGCCGAGTGAAGAAAATACTGCTGATATTTTTACGAAGGCACTGGGGCCGATTAAGTTTGAGCGCTTTCGCAACCAGCTCAATGTGAGCGATGTCACTCAGGTCTCGAACTACTCCTCTGGATGAGTGAGGTGGGAGTACGAGGATGTGGCCATCAGTTCACTCAGCCAGAGTGAGTTGGGACGGTGTCGGAGCGACAAGTCACAAGCGAAAGGGGTTTGCCAGCGTTGGAGCTTTTCCTCCTCGTGTTACCAACGGTGAGCACGTTGTGTATATTTAGTGAATACAGTCTCAGTTTTGCATTATTCCTCGCACAGCTGGTTATCTTGCCTTTGCTCACCCAAGTCCACCTGCGTTTCTGCTACTTTATTCACGCCGATGCGATGGGCGTGTCATCCGCGGCAGTAAGAGGCTTCCGATCGATGCAGAGTGAGAGGAGTTCTTCAGACGTGCTTCACGAAATGGCCGAGTTCAAAGTTACCTCTACTTAGTGATATGCGAGGTTTTGTATCACAAAGCACAATCTAGAGGTCGGAGGGAGTTTTGACTTGGTTTTGTAAACCAACGGTCATCAGGAGAGGGTCTCACAGCACTAACCACTGGTTAGTAACCAGAGGGCGTCAATATATGGGATGCCACGAAGAAGAGGATTGTCTGCAGTATGCTGTCGACTCTACACGGTGTCGGTAAACTTGCCCTCTTGCACACCTTATGCACGAGCTGCCATGATGGCACGGGAGTTAGGCAAGTGATGATGGGGCCATGATTGCGGGCACCGGTGCATGAAGTTTGGTTGGCTCAGGCTGTGGCCCAGTGTGGCCGGGTAAGCTATCCCTCTCTGCTGACCTC